>JAVGWX010000021.1:44443212-44520712 GCA_036924085.1 Ariolimax columbianus
ATAGATAGATATATAGATAGATAGAAAGATAGAAAGATAGATAGGTAGGTAGATAGATAGATAGATAGATAGATAGATAGATAGAAAGATAGGTAGGTAGATAGATAGATAGATAGATAGATAGATAGATAGATAGAAAGATAGATAGGTAGGTAGATAGATAGATAGATAGATATATAGATATAAAGATAGATAGATAGATAGATAGATAGATAGATAGATAGATAGATAGATAGATAGATAGATAGATAGATAGATTACTTGTTGTTGTTGTTTAATGCCCACAATGAGTAAGTTTACTCTTTTATGCGCCCTGAAAAGGATGTTAATGATGAGGAGGAGGATGATGATGATGAGGAGGATGATGATGATGATGAGGAGGGTGATGATAATGATTTGGTAGATGGTGATAATGATTTTTAATGAAGATGATGATGGTCATTGTGATGATATTGGTGATGAGGATGACGATCAGGTTGATAGTGGTAATAATGATGGGGATGATTAAGGAAATAAGAATGTGGATGAGGATGCTGATGCTGGAAATGATGATTATGATGATGGTATCGGTGCTAAGGATAATTATGAGAATTATTATTAAGGTAATAATGATAGTTTTTTGTTGTTTTTGTTTTTTTGCGTTCGCATTATTTTGCTATTCCCCAAGGCGGTGTGAGTTGCACTGTGGCTTTTATTTTGCTGCTGTCGGCCCAGTGCATCCGACTTCAGCGTGCATTTTACGTAAAAGTCTGATTCCTCCTGCATTTATTAAGGGTTTGCTTCCCGTTGGTAACGGCCGGTGCTGTGATGGGGATCGAACCCAGCACCTTCGGATTGTGAGCAGAGCCACTAACCACTATCCCACCCGGTCCCCCATAATGATAATGACAAGGACGCTGTTGATGATATCGAAGATGATGACAATTCTTAATAATGAAACAGATTGACTTGAATAATCATCTTTTCATCAATACATTCTGAAGTCGTGTAGTCGAGAACTGTCTGTCTATACGTATTTTTTTGGGGGGTGGGGGGCGGGGTGGGGGGGTGGGTGGGGGGGGGCGAAGATGTAGCAAAATGAATGAGCTGACAGCAGCCGGAGACTCATGTCTGAATGCTTTTATCAGGGTCAGCGAACCACAGCGTACCAAGATCCTATTACACCTCCCAGTGGCGACCCTGGAAACAGGCTTCAACAGTGTAGTCTGGCTTGGAGAATATTGATCACACTTGGAAGGCAAACTCGGCATCCCTCATCCCAAAAACTAGCTATATCCGGATGTATTCGGCTTAAAGGAGAGGATGTCACATTAACTAAGAACTGCCTGCGCCGACCAAAAAGGAATAATAATAATGTTCATCTAGGCATCTAGGGCCCGTTTCGTCGATCGACCACTACCGTGTCCAACCGCTGAGGCTTGTTAGCCAAACCTCCTTCAGTGCCGAAAGAGTGACTGCTATCTGTCGGAGCCATGTAGAACGGAGACGGCACATTGCACGCCTCCAGCCGGAGACCTTTGTTACACATAGCAGACTTGGACATTATCAGATGAGCCGGTATTTCCTGATCCATTCGAACCACGTGACCAACAGAGACAGGCGGTGGTGGACCAGAGTGTCCGAGATGGAGGGAAGACTCGTCTTTGCAGACACTTCGACATTACGAATATTGTCATGATATTATCCAGCGAACGAAACAATGATCAAATTTGTACGATTGGCGGCGCTTTGTCACTGACCAATTTTCCAGCCATTGATCTAGCATTTAAGAGGTCATTCAGAGCGATAGACGTAAGTTGAAATATGCGAACATATTTTGGGAAATTAAAACATCTACTGTCCAACATTGGAAAAATGAGACCAACCCAGATTTTGAAGTCTGCTCCCTTACATCCACTTAGTAACTTGATCCGTGCCATGTTTTGCAATTCTCCATTTCAAGTATGGCGCACCGTGTACTTCCGGAATACGCTGCTCGTTTATCTTTCATTAAGGGATAGGATCAGCTGTTATAAGGTATAACTGCACTGCACGCGCCATCCCGCGTGTGGACGACTGTTGTCCTTTACTAAACGTCATAGGTCTTAAAACTGTTCAGGACGAGTACCACACCGTATTTTTTACGCCTTTTCGCGGGTAATATGAAACTACTAAGTTTTATATATGAAGAATTACTTGAGTACACGACTTTGTCTTAGTCGACCTGTACGTCTGCAGAGGCGGATGCCCCTGTGGAGGTATCAGCTGCATGTACCCGGGAGGAGGATTTCCTGCTTAGCGGGCTAGGCTCGAGCAGCTTATTACTCTGCTGTAAGCACCGCGAAATGTGATTAAACGATGTCCATCTTAATAGACTCAAACACTAGAGCAAAGTAGACCAGCAGCCTGTTAGAAACTATCTATGATGATCTAAATGAACCACATAACCATGGCTTGTGTTATGTCATGTCACACAGTTAGTCGCCTCTTACGACATGCTCTCTGTGGAGCAGTGGTGCTATTCTTGACCTTGTCATACACAAAGGCACTAGCGGACCACTCGGTACAATTCAACACAATTCAGTAGTAAATACAGATAAAGCGACACATTTTCATACAAATTTTGAATTTTATGTTGTCAAAATCTATTATGATCTCAGTTCATTGTGCTTCTTCTTCTTCTTCTTCTTCTTCTTCTTCTTCTTCTTCTTCTTCTTCTTCTTCTTCTTCTTCTTCTTCTTCTTCATCTTTTTCTTCTTCTTCTCCTTCTTCTTCGTCTTTTTCTTTCTCATACGAAATTATATTGTATAACTTTCTTTTGGTTTAAAAGTTGTAAGGAACAATAAAAGCCGGCAGAGAGTGGAACACCCTCACACACGCGCGCACACACACACACACTCTTTTGCAACAGTTAATATGAGCTCATTATTTTTATTACATGCCCATACAACGTATGTTCATGTCAAATTTGATTGAATTTACGATCATTGGTTTAAAAGTTATAAGGGGCCGGTACCGAGTAGAAAACCCTGTAGCACACTTCGAAAAAGCTGATATAACGGCTAGCAAACTTTCTTGCTATGCCACTAAGCTGATATCTTGGCTTGAACTACTGTCATATTTATGTATGAATGTTTTGTAAATAACAATTTTTTTTCTTATTTTATCAAATATATCTTGTATAATATAGAGAATAACATGGAACCTGAACTGACTAGACGTTCCCTAGTGGATTGGGCAGCCTTCTCACTACTACTGCTACCACTACTAGTACTACTACTACTGCTACTACTACTACTACTACTGCTGTTGCTGCTACTACTACTACTACTACTACTACTACTGCTACTACTACTACTACTACTGCTGTTGCTGCTGCTGTTACTACTACTATTACTACTACTACTACTGCTACTCCTACTACTACTACTGCTACTACTGCTACTACTACCACTACTACTAGTACTACTACTACTACTACTACTACTACCACCACTACTACTACTACTACTACTGCTGTTGCTGCTGCTGCTACTACTACTACTACTACTACTACTGCTACTACTACTACTACTACTACTACTAAAAGTTATAAGGGAAAACCAGGTAGCCAGTTTGACTCATTTAATTAAGATGTTGAATTAACTTTATGCGCATTAAAAAAATATCTTTGAACTATGAACTATTCTTGGGTTAAATCGGTTTTTAGGTCAGTGGCCACTCGAACTGACAGGTTCGACCCTGTACGGATGTACGAGTCATTCGCCGCACGGGTGTATTGGTCATTGACGAAACGGGGTTAGAGGTCATTGGCAAATGGGCTTGTGGGTACTACGTTATCACTTCCAGTGCTTTCAAAATAGTTCCCCAGTGCATCCCTGGACACTCAAGCACGGCTGGCAATGACAAGGCAGACAGACTAGCAAAGGAGGGACCAAGACACAAACTGCCACACACAGCAACAACTTTACAAACAGCCAAACAGCTTACAAGATCAGCAAACAAAGAAACTTGGCGGAACAGATGGGTCATGGGACACACTGAAAGGAAGATCTACAGACATACGGCAAGCCCCAGACCAAATGACAGTGTAAATCACTCATAAGGAAATACCAGAGCACCATTTTCCGACTGAGAACCCAACACATCCCACTAAACAAACACCTGAGCAGAATCCAACCACAACATACTCCTGAGTGCCAGGTATGTACACACCCATATGAAACCGTTGGTCATAATCTCTGTGAGTGCTCAGCGCTCATTGAGTTTGGGAAAATGCTTCTTCCTCCGTGGCCAGATACATGGAAGACTTTGTATGGCACTAGACAACAGCTGATAAACACCTGCAGATACCATTACATGGCATTGGGCCGAAAGGCGAGAGTCCGGATGCTGCTGGATCTGTAACAACAACAAAAGAGGTCATTCACTACTTGGGTGTGTATGTCACTTTACACACGGCTGTTTAGGTCATTTACAACATGGATATAAATATATATATGTCATTCATAACACCGGTGTATAGATCATTCAGCACAATGGTTTAAAGGTTATTCATCACAAGGGTTTATGGGTAATTTATCACATGGGTTTAAAGGTAATTCCCAGTACAGGTGGCCAGCGATGACCACAGCAGTTGTAGGGCGACCAGGACGTCACTCTACGTGCCCATCTGTTATCCGGTATGTGCACCACATGACCGGCCCATCTGTTATATCCGGTATGTGCACCATATGACCGGCCCATCTGTTATCCGGTATGTGCACCACATGGCCGGCCCATCTGTTATCCGGTATGTGCACCACATGACCGGCCCATCTGTTATATCCGGTATGTGCACCATATGGCCGGCCCATCTATTATCCGGTATGTGCACCACATGGCCGGCCCATCTGTTATCCGGTATGTGCATCACATGACCGGACCATCTGTTATATCCGGTATGTGCACCATATGGCCGGCCCATCTATTATCCGGTATGTGCACCACATGGCCGACCCATCTGTTATCCGGTATGTGCACCACATGGCCGGCCCATCTGTTATCGGGCATATGCACCACATGGCCAGCCCATCTGTATTTTCGTACCAGCGGGACATCTATGATGTCAGAGAAAGACGTCCGACGTCTGATCTCTACGTTGCGGATTTGGTCTCAACTGAAGATCTTCAATATTGTTCACTCGTTGGACTCGTAGTCAACTTCCATAAGAGAGAAAACTCTGATCATAAACAACTGCTGCCTTGCAGATAGGCTGGGGACAGCCAAAGGCTAAGGAGGGCATCCCTACAGAAACGCCTGTTGAAATCGGATGCACGGGGCCGCAAGCCTAACAAAACAGTGCAACGTAAATCACAGTATGATGGCAGTACAACCTATTCGAAAAACGCATGGCGCTCATCCTGCGGAGTCCCGCCAGGCCGCGATAGTGCCGGGCCCCACGCCTCGAAGGGGCCCACCCTTGACTACTGGTGGTCACCCACCCATGTGTCGTGGAGTCAAGGCACATGGCTATGGGGCAACCTCTATTGGCCAAAACCTCAAGACCCTCAAAATACTACAGTGGAATGCGGAGGGAGTCATTAACAAAAAACTTTCCCTAACACACCACCTGCATGAAGGTAAGATTGACGTGGCATGTATCCAGGAAACGCACCTCAACAATAACCATAAATTCTCAATCAGAGGATATCAGACCTTCCGTCTAGATAGAGAAGGCCACAAAGGAGGGGTCCTGATACTGACCAGAAACAGCATACCGAGTAGCGCGGTACCTGTCAATCACACCGGACAAGCAGAAATTGTAGGAGTTGACATAATGGCTCAAGAGACGAAGCTCCGCATTTTCAATCTGTACGGACCACCAAACAGAGACCTATCGCTCTCGAGTATGGAGGTCAGAGACTCCAACTGCATAGTAGTTGGAGATTTCAACAGCCACTCGGAGAGATGGGGATACTCTGACACAGACAGCAGAGGTGACGAAGTGGAAGATTGGGAAATAGATGCAAATCTCTCCCTAATCAATAGGCCGGAGGATAGCCCTAGCTTCTATTCAAGAACATGGCATACCACCTCGACTCCAGATTTGGCCTTCTCCACACAGGACATACACCATAAAATAGACCGCCAGGTGCTAAATCAACTGGCAGGTAGCGACCACAGGCAGATCAGGCTAACCATTGACATGGAAGTAGGCCCACAGGAAACAAAACCGCTCCCACGTCGGAATTACAAACGAGCCGACTGGGACAGATTTGCAATCCTGACAGATGGGCTGTGTGAAACCATCAACACACGAAACACCAAAATGAAGCCCATGGTAGAGAGCCTAAGCAAGGCAATAATGCAAGCCGCCACTGAAACCATCCCAAGAGGAGCTAGGAAAAACTATAAGCCCTACTGGAATGATGAGTTGCAGAAAGTGGAAGATGCAGTAACAAATGCTAGGAACATGGCAGAACGAGAAAAATCCATGGAGGCAAACATCGCCCTCAAAGCCCAAGCAAACAGCAAGAGAAAGCTGGAAAAATAAAACGGAAAGTCTAAACCTGGACAAAGAAGGGAACAAGCTATGGAAGCTAGTCAGAGCCATGAACGACGAAACCCCGTCAAATAAACAAATTACTATCAAGCAGGGCGAGAACTTGATCACAGGTAAGAAAGCCGCAAACGCCTTTGTCGATCACTATGCCAGAGTAAACCACATCGAGGTCCCTGCAGAAAAGCATACAGACATTAGCGAAGAGCTAAAGGGACATTAAAACATAAATACAGCTCCCGAAGAGCACATGATGGCCAAACTAACAATGCACGAAATGGAAGAAGCTATGAAAACACTAAAGAAAAGGAAATCTCCCGGAAAAGACGGGATAACAAACGAAATGCTGATGGGGCTGGGCCAAACAGCGAAGAGGAAACTACTATCAGTCCTGAACCAAAGCTGGAAAAGGGGTATTGTACCCCAGGCATGGAAAGATGCAATACTGGTACCAGTACCAAAAACAGGAAAGGATAAAACAGATCCAAATGGATACAGGCCCATAAGCCTACTGAGCTGTGTCGGCAAGCTGATGGAACGGATGATAAACACCAGACTGATGTGGCATCTGGAAGAAAAACGAATACTAATTCCACAGCAAGCCGGCTTTAGACAGCACAGATCCACTGAGGACCAGGTCATCCTCATAGCCCAGGAGATAGAAGATGCCTACCAGGCACAGAAACACACAGTAGCTGTTTGGGTGGATCTGGAAAAGGCATTTGACAAAGTCTGGAAGGATGGACTTAGAGTCAAGCTAAGAAGAAGTGATGTCTGTGGGAAGATGTACAAGTGGATCAACCACTACCTCAAACAAAGAACGGCCAGAGTCCAATTACAAGGGCAGATGAGCAAAAAGGTGACACTCGAACAGGGAGTACCCCAGGGGGGAGTTTTGTCACCCACACTCTTCCTGGTATATATAAACGATATTACAGAGAATATACCAAGAAGAGTCCATAGCTCAATGTTTGCAGACGATCTGGCTATGTGGACCTCTGAAAAGAATCTCACCATAGCAAGAAATCGGATGCAGACGGCCCTAACATCGCTGGAAGAGTGGGCGAACTCATGGCTGGTCAAAATAAACGAGGAGAAAACCACGTGCACAATATTCTCGCTCTCATTAAAACCCCAAAGTACCAAATTAAGTCTAAATGGCAAAATCCTGCAGCCAAACGACAACCCAACCTATCTGGGAGTCACATTTGATCGGCGCATGACATGGAAAAGTCAGATCGAGAGAAACCGAATGAAAGCCAGAGAAAGAATGGCAATCATGAGGAAACTTGCTGGCACAAGCTGGGGAGCAGACGAAGGCATACTAAAGAAACTGTACACTGGAAGAGTGAGACCGGTTCTCGAGTATGGCATTGCGGCATGGACAACAGCAGCGAAGGCGAACTTCGAAAAAGTTAACAAACTTCAAAACCAAGCCATGAGAATTATAACAGGTGGCATGAAGTCAACGCCAATTGTAGAACTTGAAAAGATTACAAAACTGCAATCCATGACCGATAGAAGAGACTGCAGAGCCCAGCTGCAGTCAGAGAAACTCCGAAGACTGACCGACCATCCAATGTACCAGAGACTAAACAATTTGGGAAATGGGAAACTAAAGCGGAGAAACTTTGCAGAAATAGCCAAAGCAAAGATGCACGAAGATCCCACAAACGCACAAACAACACCAAAACCCATCACTACTGTACGAAAACCTACCTGGAGGCAGGATATATTTCCAGAGGTGGTAGAAAATATACCAGGTATTGCAAACAAAAACTGCCAGACTGAAAAAGAAAGGAGAGACACTACCCTAAGCTTCATAACGAAAAGCTACCCAAGCATGGACTGGACCCATGCATACACCGACGGTTCTGTAACAAACACTACACAGAACGGAGGGGCAGGAGCATTCCTGAACCTACCAAATGGCAGACAAATAACACTGTCATTCGCTACTGGTAAGTACACAAGCAATTTCAGAGCGGAGGCAGAGGCACTGAGGGCGGCAGTGGAAGAAATGGTGACACACAGTGAAAATGAGAGCCATATAGTTCTGCTGACAGATGCTCTCGAAGTAGTCACAGCGCTAAAAAGCCAGACAAACACTGAGCTTAATGACCTAAGAGCAGCACTCTGCAAACTGTGCCAGCAGTCCGCACCAAAAAGGGTAGTGGTACAGTGGGTCCCGTCACACTGCAACATCCAAGGCAACGAGGAGGCAGACAGATTGGCAAAAGAAGGTGCAAGACTACCACAAACAGATACCAGTATGACGTACGAAGAGTCAAAACGGCTTATCAAAGCCAGATACACGACCAAATGGGAAACCGAACATACTGGTTACACCAAAAACGATGCCTATTACCAGTTGAACCGAAGAGAGCAGGCCGTTGTCTTCAGACTTCGCACTGGCCACAACAGACTGAGGTACCACCTATTCAACAAATTGAAGATAGGGTGTACCGACGAATGCCCGTGCGGTACTGGTAAAATGACCACTGAACATCTGCTGCAGAACTGCCCGACATACGAGGATCAGAGAGAGCAGATGTGGCCATTACCAGTGGAACTGCAAGACAAGCTCTATGGCAGTGGCGAGAGCCTCAGGACGACCGCCGCTTTTTTCGAAAAAATAATGGTTACTGTCTGACTGTGTACGCAGAAGAAGAAGAAGAAGGACTCGTAGTCTCTCTACATTATCTTTCCGTAGGTTCCACACCTCGCATCCAAATGCCACTGCTGGAATAACAGCGTTGTACTCAATGGCGTACCATATAATTGTCTTTGTTTGTTGTGCAATTTGTTTCGCCTGACATTTGTCAAATTTTTGAGTACCGGGATAGTCTTCTTTCTTCGATCCCTTCTCCTTAGCCTGTCTGCTCTGTTGCAGTCTGTTATCTTGGATCATCGCATGGAGCTGTATGTCATGGCAGCTCTGGTTCGCAGGCTCTGACACTAGCAGTAAGCTATGGTTCGCTGATCGTTGCTGCTCACGCGCTGCTCAGCATCTAGATCCCAATTTGGATTCATTCGATATGTAATCATGTTACCCCTTTCTTACTTGATTTACGCTAGTTCATAACTGGTATACCGTGACTCACACGTTGCTGGTCGTCACTTCCTGGTAATGACTGCTAACGCAAACACTATTGTTTGGCGTTAATTCATCATGTCCAGTTTGTTGTGATTTGTTATTTGTTTTTTTTTTATTTCGTTGTATGTGACGGATGCAATGTGTCTGTAAAGTGGGTTACATTATGTTTTTGCTCTGGTTAGGTCACTGAGCCATTACTTATAAATGCTTTGTTGTTACCGACTATTGTCCGTCAGTATTGTCGTATCTTCAATATATTTATGTGATTGGGGAGGGGGGGGGGGGGTGGGGGGTGGGGGGGGGTGGTGGTTAAAACAGTCTTGTCGAACATTACGGGAGGCGCAAAGTCTCGCATCGGTGACATCTGCTATATACTGACAAAGGCCTCATCTCACTTTCACGCCGTGCCGTGTAAACAAGCTGTGTTACGGCAGCCTGACCAACGGAGAGGGGATAGACACTAAGATCTCCTGTAGTGATGAGCCTCCTGAGAAACACATTGACTACGAAAAACACATTAACTACCAAAAACACATTGATTACCAAAAACACATTGACTACCAAAAACACATTGACTACCAAAAACACACTGACTACCAAAAACACATTGACTACCAAAAACACATTGACGATAAAAAACACATTGACTTCCAGATACACATTGACGATCAAAAACACATTGACGATCAAAAACACATTGACTACAAAAAACACATTGACTACAAAAAACACATTGACTACCAAAAACATATTGACTACCAAAAACACATTGACGACCAAAAACACATTGACGACCAAAAACACGTTGACGACCAAAAACACATTGACTACCAAAAACACATTGACGACCAAAAACACGTTGACGACCAAAAACACATTGACGACCAAAAACACATTGGCGACCAAAAAACATTTCAATTAACTTCACTTAGCCACTCTTCGTTTACCCCTTTTGAGAGGTGAAGGTATTTTTGATAATAGCAATCGAGTGTGCAGACAAGCAGTTGGTTGGCCTGTTGTGTCTGTGCATGATGGAGGTCTTTCCCATTTAGACTTCATTAAGCCACCATTTGGTAGGAATTTCTCAACCTTGAGACTTTTTGCCCAAACCGTGGCTGGCAGTCTGCGGGTTTCAATTGTCAACCGGCAAGTGTTCTTTTATGTGTGGTGTGCATCGTATAAACCGGACTCTCCGAGTTTTTGGATTATCTCCGATAGAATTAGTCGTCGATCTCACCTCCATCGAGACAACCATCCACTGTTTACTTGTTGGATTCAAACCATCCACTGTTTACTTGTTGGATTCAAACCATCCACTGTTTACTTGTTGGATTCAAACCATCCACTGTTTACTTGTTATATTCAAACAATCCACTGTTTACTTGTTGGATTCAAACCATCCCCTGTTTACTTGTTGGATTCAAACCATCCCCTGTTTACTTGTTATATTCAAACAATCCACTGTTTACTTGTTGGATTCAAACCATCCACTGTTTATCGCTTTTATTCGTTCGTTTCTTGAAGGTTGTTAAACCTCTCTCCAGCGACATATTTAAAAGAAAATAAATGTATCACAAGAACATACTGAAAATACAAATGCACATTTACTAGGAAATACAAATTGATACTGTCAGACTCACAGGTCATGCTCCGTAACATAATAAAGGCGCAGGCTAAGAAGGGAGCGGGCCTCTCTTCGGAACAGCTCTGGTATACAGAGTGTCACATGGATCTACTGCCCGGGACATGCAGGCGTCTGGGGCAACGAAACAGCAGTGGCGGGACGCGCTGTGGTGAACGACACGGTGATGATGAGATACAGGGCTGAGTTGATAAGGGCAGTCATGGACAGTCTATAGGATGATGAAGAGACAGGGCTGAGTTGATAAGGGCAGTCATGGGCAGTCTATAGGATGATGAAGAGACAGGGCTGAGTTGATAAGGGCAGTCATGGACAGTCTATAGGATGATGAAGAGACAGGGCTGAGTTGATAAGGGCAGTCATGGACAGTCTATAGGATGATGAGATACAGGGCTGAGTTGATAAGGGCAGTCATGGACAGTCTATAGGATGATGAAGAGACAGGGCTGAGTTGATAAGGGCAGTCATGGGCAGTCTACAGAATGAGGAAGTGACAGATGGTCGCGAAAATGCATTTGTGCAGAGAATGATAGATTTGGGAGTGACAAACGGAGAAGGAAGAATGTGTGTTCTGTCTGGAAAGATCCGAAGAACACGAAATCAATACTTATCTGGGACTCTGAGTATATACACGCTTGGCTGGCTGCTTGAACGGAGAACGGAGAACTTATGGGAATGTCCCCTGTGTGATGATGTTGGTTCCTAGAATCAAGAATCAAGATAAAAACATTATAAACACTAACAAAGAATTCTTTAAAAAAACAAAACTGCATATTCAAGAAAAATATTGCAAATATTAAACAGCATTACAATAACTAACGTAACACTCAAATTAAACACACATATATAACTACTTTTTCTTCTTATTCTTTTTCTACTTCTTCTTGCTGTTATTTTTTTCTTTTTCTTTTTCTTCTTCTTCTTCTTCTTCTTCTTCTTCTTCTTCTTCTTCTTCTTCTTCTTCTTCTTATGCCTTTTCTTCTCCCTTCTTCTTCTTTGTCTTCTTCTTCTTCTTCTTCTTCTTCTTCTTCTTCTTCTTCTTCTTCTGCGTTCGTTCTCAATCTCCTGCTACCAAGCCCTGAATAAGGCTTTGCAAGTAGCAGGATGTAGTCAGGAGAATGGAATGGAATACAGCTTGACTGCGATATTTGAACGTTTCGGTCCGAAACATCCGTCTTCGGTAGATTTGTCATCTCATTCTTCGATCAACTGATCCAATGATTCTAGCCCGACGAGGTTTACAAAGACGACTATGCTGCCGGTCCTCCGCAGCTTTTAGAGCAAGTTCACTTCCTAGGACCAGACTGGCTCTCTATGGTCTGCATAAGTGTGGCAGTCCTGCAGGATATGATCTGGCGATTGCTTGGGTGCTCCACAATCACATATGGCGGTACCTCTAAGACCCATTTTGTGTCTACAATGTCCCGTTCCAAGTTTGTCTGTGCTATTACTTTATGGCTTGCGTTGTTTGTGTTGGTATCTCCATTCTGTTGTCATGAAACGTTGATGAGTGTCTAAGATTCTATATAGCTCTGTGGATGACGTGTCTGCGTGTCGCCACTTTCGGCTTTTGCGAGATCATCTGCCTTAGCTTTTCTAAGGATCTGACAGGGAGCTGAAATACACTATTTGACCAGATCTGTTATTTGGGGGGGGGGGGGGGGGGGGACAGCTACGCGATGTTATATTTCATTTCGTGTGAGAGTCTAACCTGCTTGGGGCTTGAGATGACTTGGAGTACATTCACGAAATCTGTTAGAATGACTGTGTTTCTTGTAGTTGTCTTTAGGGTGATCAAGAATGTATATAACTACAACATACTACTTTCGCCCCCCCCCCCCCAACCCTAACCCCACACATGCACTTAATAAGTAATAACAAAAAAACAACAACGATTGTCTACCAACAAGGAAACCACAGCCCCTACAATATATCAAGTCAAGGATTTCCGTTAGAATGACTCACGCTGAGTGGCGTATCAGTCAATTGATCTGTCACTCACAACTGCTCCCTGGACTGACACAATTAGACACGACAGCACGTGAGTTTCTGTGTCATATGACTTTGCATCCCGGAGACTAATTCTGCCCCAAAACTGCGGTTTTTGTGTGTTGCGTATGGCATTGTTAGTTTCCTTTCTACCACATGGTGTAGATATGTTCCTCATTATTTATTATCTATAGGCACGGTTGTCTAAGAGTGTAATCCTCGCCTAGGGGGCTAGAGGTCCGTAGTTCAGAGCCCAGACGAGTCTTAAGATAATTTATTCCTCTACGTTTCTACTTACAATCTTATCTAAACTGTTATCAAAACACCCCATTGCATTGTGACGTAACTTTAGGAAAACATTTGGCCAAAAAAGAAAAAAAAAGACTAAATAGAAAATAAATAGAACGTCTATTGTAGTCTTTGGTGAAAGATGAAAGGAGTGAGTTGGTTGGGGGAAGAGGTTAAGGGTACGTAGGTTGAGATAAGGGGGTGTGGTAGATGAGCGGGGAAAGAGAGTATTGGGAATGGGTGCGAGAAGAGAAACACTTTAATTGTTAATCTGCTGAAGTTTCTTTCATCTTGTGTAATTCGACTGGCGTGCATGTTTTGTCGCGTCTGCTAGTTCTTTATTATGGTTTATAGTTGCAACAGGACCGATGCCGAGCCCTGATTAATCGTCTCTGATGACATGACTGGCAATTCGCAGTAACTTTTGCTTACCGCCCTTTCCTGACACACGTACGCTGTCAATGACTCAATTATAATTACAGTTAATTGAAATGGTGCATAACTGTACAAATTTGGAATGTAACATTGAAAATGGTCAGAGCCTCAAACCCGGATGTTAAGTTCACGATTAAATAAAATCAAAATTTGCTGTCCACTTGACTTCATCTTACAAGGCGTGCTCAAATAAAACCGGAACAAACTGCAACAAGTGAACATACGCACGATGCGCATGATGACATCACTTCTGCTATTAACATCACATACCAACCGTCAAGTTTGCAAAATGTAATTATCCTCCGACTCATTGGTTTTTCAACAGACCGTTGAAAACGATGTTTAATGAAGGACGTGAGTTAACGAAAGCGTTTCCGAGACCAGGTCAGGTGCGTATTGTTGCGTTAACTCACGTCCTTCTTTAAACATCGTTGTCCAGTTTTATCACCATATACTGCCTGCATTCTGCGATGAATGTCAACTGGTCGACATCCTTCACCTATTAGAAACTGAATCACCGCTCGCTGATCAGCTCTGGACGGATCCCGTTTCCCACCCGACATGTTTTCAACAGTCTGCCGAGGAAACTAGGAGCCAGAGGATAATTACATTTTGCAAACTTGACGGTTGGTATGTGGTTTACACCAGAAGTGACGTCATCATGCGCACCGTACGTTAGTTCACTTGTTGCAGTTTGGTCCGGTTTCACTTGAACACGCCTCGTCACATTGAAAGCCGCAAACTAGGATGTAAAGTCTACGATTTAAAAAAAAACCACAACTGCTATCCCCTTGACTTCATCTTAACATTCATTGCACGAGGACATCAAAATGCTGCAGCCCGGAGCGCATCTAGTCAAGTTAACGAACTGCATATAATCAAGTTTATGGAGCGAGGGCCGATTAAAATCAAATTAACTTTTTCAGGACTTGATTATTTTAGGTTTGGACCAAAATTAGTTTTCAGTTTTGAAAAAAAGCTTTTATAATGTTACTACTTCGCACCATAAAAAAGATAAACATATTAATATTATATTTCACTGAGGGATCAAGATGCTGAGCAGCGCATGAGCTGCAGTGGTCAGCGACCCATAGCTGACTGCTAGCGTCAGGGCCAGGGAACCAGAGCTGCCAAGACCCTTCTACACCTCCACAGAGCAGACTGGCTAAGGAGAAGGTATCGAAGAGGGAATGCTAACCCTGTACTCAAAAAATACTTTCTGAAGTCAGATGTGTTGGACCAAAAAGTGAATATATCGCAGTCAAGCTGTAAACTACGACACAACGCATTCCGTTCTCTGGACTACATTCTGCTACTTAAGCCCTTTCAGGGTTTGGTAGCGGGAGATTGAGAACGAACGAACGAAGCCAAGCCAAGCCATATATTACTGGAATGGAAAATGGTTTCAGAAAATGAATATATCAGTTAATTGCTGATATTTAATAATTTTGCAGAATAAATAGGTTCTAAAAACAAAACAAAAACATTTTAAGAAGCAAAAAATGTGTACATCAATATATTGTAATTCACCAAAATTTGTCCATGGTCTAAAGTGTTGCTATCGATCTCTCTGGTAATTTTTTACACAAGAATCAACAGTCCTCCAAAACACGTTTCAATTGAACGTATACCCATTTCCTAAATGACTCAAGAATCAATAACAATATGAAAAATGAATCAAAGTAGAAGCACGGAACACACTTTACTTGACATACACAACACGCTTGTAACACCTAACGCGCTCGTTTTTGGTAAAATGTCATTAAGAGAATTATTCTAGTCTTAGCAGTAAAGTATCCGGTTGCATTCAAACCTGATTCGCCGTTCTGCGAAACAAAGAAACTTGTTATCTAGGTATATCCACTATAGTAGCTAAAGGTCATCGTTAAAGAGCCCCTATAGTGGCTATAGGTCGGGAAACAGTTAATGGAACAATGGCATTAAGCTAATTAACCCAGAGCCATTGGAACTCAATTAAATAAATCAACACCACTTTAATTTTGTGTAGATGATACTTCTGATCATACACTGTCATATATGGCAAGAATGTAATTAGCGAGACAAAGATGTAGAGAAAAATACATTTGCACATACATCGTTAGTCGAAATATTGTTATGTGAAGCCTTTACTAAGCGAGGAAATACAGTGCCACTGCCTTTCACAATTAGGTAAGGTTGTAGCTTGGACGAATTAAGCTACAATCTACATGTACCTTTTATATTTTCTTTTAAATTTGGTATTTAAGTGCTTCTCGTGTAGCCGAATATGGAGCAGTGATCGAACGGAAAGCTTCCAGAGACACGTAGCAAGTTTATGGATGGCATCAGGGTCAGTGACTAACTGACCAAGACCCAAATCCGCCTACAAGAGGCGGCCCTAGAAACAAGACTGCAACCATGCAGCATGGCTAAGAGATTAGGGATAGAAGAATGAAGGGAAATTCCGTCCCAAAACATCCGTGCTGAAATCGGATGTGTCGGACCGAAAGGTGCAGATATCACAGCCTAGCTGTAAACTCCGACACACCGTTATCTTTAAAGATTCATTGTCTGCTCTTCAAGTTCTTGAAGGCTGTATTCATTGTAGGACTGAACCTGCTAAAATATTCCTATATATCAATCAGCTTATAACATTCCTTGAAGTCAGAATAGTTTTGCAATGGATCCATGACCAACTCGAATACTCAAGGCAATGCCACAGCCTGGCTAAGGGGAAATTAAGTCAGGTACACCAACAACCATATAAACAGTTAATCAGCTGTTTAGCTGTTTCAGAAGACTACAAGAAAATGTTTGGGAGCAAGATTGGTGTGCATCGTGCTGTTGTGTTAACCACCCTTTTGTAGGCATGCGAAACATGGCAGTCTATAGCAGGCATGACATGACACTTATTCGTTTTCATGTAACCTGTAACCATCATGTAACCATCTCTGAAGTCCCCAGCAGTGGTACACTCTCTGGCACCAATACGCTCCTGCAGAGAGCCCAGATCAGATGGATATGGCATGTTGTTCGTATCTCAGATGAGCGTCTCCCTAAATAACTGGTGTACGGTGAGCTCACGACAAGACAGCGATCGCAGGGGAGACAAAAGAAAAGATAAGGAGACACTCTAAAAGTTTATTTGAGGAGTTTCTCCATTGATGTTGTTGACATGGAGCTGCTTGCTCCGAACCGCTCAGCCTGGCACACTGCCGTCACACAACGTGCTTGCTTGATGAGGACCATCAAGCTGCACAACAGAAATGAATGAAAGAATGCCCAACTAGAAATGCTGTTCACATGTGCCCTACATATGGTAGGAGTTTGTCACTCTCAGATCAGACTGTACAGTCATATGCAGTCACATCTGAATAAACATATCTGACGCTGTCGCCATCTTTGCTTGTGATGGGCAACTAACTAACTAACTAAACAGCTACTCCAAATTACGAACATATTGGTTGTATAAACAGACTGGCAATGGGGAATACTGGGGAAGAGATCTACAAACATAGGGCCATCCCAAGCTACACATGACGACATCAACCTCCCGAAAAGAAGAGATCATTGCACACACTTTCTGCTTCGTATTTAAGATTTAGAACTTAACAGCCACTTGACAATAAAATTCAGCAATAACAAGACTCTAGAGTGGCAGCTGTACGTGCATCCAATCCTTACAAAACTGTTGAACACTACCGTTTCGAGTGTCAGGCACTTGACGAAGGTCAGACAAATAGAACACTGTATGCAAACCACACCAAAAAAAAACAGCTTATGAAAACTTGCAAATATCACTATATGGCAATAGGGAAAAGGGCATAGGCCCATAGAATATTTGATCAATAACAAACCAAACAATCAATCAATGAAGGTTGAATGGGGTTTGCACTGAACAAAGGCAGGCAAACATTCCTCCTTTCCTTACAAAAAAACCCAAAAAAAACAAAAACAAACAAACCAAAGAACAACACACAATCCTGAAAAAATAATTCCAACTCAAAAAAATGTGAAACACGTGTTGAGAGTAGTCACGTGGCGGCCATGACACATACACTTATCAAGATACTTCAAATTTCCCCTCTTAAGTCTTTATGAAACAAATTATGTTCGTGTCTTATTTAACGAAGTCATTGAGTAATTTTTTTTTTAAATCAACTAGTTTAGGTTTTTTATTTTCTCAAATGTTTTGCCTACCATTTAATAACTGTTATTATATCCTGCTTGGTTTCATTTACATTATACATAGCAAAAAACAACTCCTCAAACATTTAATATTTTTACAAACTGTAATTATTTGTTCCCCTTATTTCCTTATTCTCCAAGACGGTGTGCGTTGCACTGCGGTGTTTATTTTTCGCCTGTCGGCCCAGTGCATCCGACTTCGGCATGTATTTTATGCAAGGGTCTGTTTCCTCCTGCATTTTCTAAAGGTTTGCTTCCCCTGGGTAACGGCCGGTGCTGTGATGGGGATGGAACCCAGCACTTTCGGGTTGTGAGCCACGCCGCTTAACCACTAGCCCACACCGTCCCTTAAACTTTTATTTAACTTGTGATGACCATTGTCCGTTTACGTGGACTTCTATTTCTCCTATTTTAACATACATTCCCATAACCCAGAGAGCTGAAATCGTGTAACCAGCTTCTACTGGTACGACCATCTGTTGATGTTATTATTGCACATCATGTTTGATATCCTGTCATACCCACACACACCCACACACACCCACATACGAGGACATGTGGCCATCACCAGTGCCAACACTAGACAAGATCTATAGCCGTGTCGACAACCTAAGGATGACCGCTGCTTTCTTCGAACAAATTCAAGTTGACGTCTGACAGCGTACAAATATCAGAGAGAGAGAGAGAGAGAGAGAGAGACAGACATAAAGACACACACACACAAGCGCGCACACACACACACCACACACCACACACACACACACACACACCACTAAACTTACCACTAACGCCATAACTATCACAGGTACATACAAACGTACACACGCATCCAAGCACTGATAAAAATCCACTGTCCGGGGTGGAAAGCACGTGCCCTTCCGTCTGTAGAATACAGAGCGGCAAACCTTTTACAAATTACAAACATTTCAATCTATTACATTTTAACAGGTTCTAGAAATGTAATTCAAAAGATTGCCCCGAAAAATGTAGTTTTTTTCTTCAATATTTACTTCCATTTGCAATGAGATGAGAATCTCTCAATCCCATTCTTACAGCGACACTTGCTCATGAATTGGAAAATCAGAAACCACCGGATACAAACATAGAAGATAATAGAAGTCATCGATACGGACGACGATTCTCAAAGAATAATAACGACAATTAATAACAATAATACCCAATACCAATACCAATAATAACCAATACCAACAAAAAATATTTTTAAAACACCAAATCACCAATTCACAAAGAAACATAAAAAATTAACAAAAATTACATTCCTATAATCCTAAAAAAAAACCAATGTTTTAGTAAAAATACCAGTAGAAGCATGTACAGGAACAACTGGTTTCATATTTTCTTCTTTTAAACTGCCGTGTGACAGGGACGTCTCTTTTAAATTTTTTTTTTACTTTCTTTGTTTGCCTCACTAGTTTCTACTGGCGAAGGCGCGCCTACTCCACCCCAGACCGTAGTCAAATGGGCGATATTAAAACGCATAAACCAGTGCTTGGATGTATGAAGAACACAACTTGTATACACAACCATAGAAATAAATGGTTCTCGACAAAATGGCTAGATGTTCTGGACTTTTCTGATGACTTTGCTTTTCTATCTCAAATAAACAACCAGGGATCAAGATGCTGAGCAGCGCATGAGCTGCAGGGGTCAGTGACCCAAAGCTGACTGCTAGCGTCAGGGCCAGCAAACCAGAGCTGCCAAGACCGTTCTACACCTCCACGCGGTGATCCTGGATAACAGGCTGCAACAGAGCAGACTGGCTAAGGAGAAGGGACCGAAGAGGGAATGCTAACCCGGTACTCAGTAATAGTAGCACTAAAACAACACAAAGATGAAGATCTCGAGCAATGTATGTTCTCCCTGTCACAGCTCTCAGCAGAACACCCAAGGTTGGTCAAACAGTGGATCCCATCCCACTGCAATATTGAAGGCAATGAAGCTGCAGACAAACTAGCAAGAAGTGGAGGAGCATCCCCACAAACAGACCAGAGTATTACATATAATGAGGCCTAGACCATAATTAAAGCCAACATCAGGGTAAAATGGGCTGATCAACACACCGACTTCCGAAAAGAAGACAGTTACTTTAACTTAACTAGAGAAGAGCAAGTCATCATCTTCAGACTGAGAATTGGGCATAACAGACTCAATGGTCATCTTTACAACAAAATGAGGATTGGGACAGATGGTAGGTGCCCATGTGGGAAGCATATCATGACCGTGTAACACATCCTGCAAAGATGTACGCTCACGCCGGACAAGAGAGAACAATACTGGCCTCGAGAGACAGATATGAGATAAAAGCTGTATGGAGATTAAACAGCCTTACAAACAACGGTGTCCTTTGTAAGAGAAACCGGAACCTTGATCTGAGGATGAACGAAGAAGACGAAGAAGAAGAAAATACTAGAGCAAAGTAGACCTGCATTCCGCTAGGCGCCATCTATGCTACTCTTAACAAACACCTAAACATGGCCGATGTTATGCCATGTCACACAGTTAGTCACCACTTACGTCATGCTCTCTGTGGGGCAGTGGTGGTATTGTCATACACAAAGACCCAGGCGGATCAGTTCTCAGGCGAAATAGGATTGTTTGTTGGTATCTTTTCAGTTGATCACTCTCACTTGTAATGTGTCAGTGACTTGTTTGAATGTAAGTACATGACTCATGTTGATACAAACAGATGTGACTATGCAATTTCTCTTTTTGATTTCCAGTTAGCATCTTCCATCGTCACTTTCCATATTTCCACCATCTTTACTTTTGAATGGAACAAACTTTAGACGAAGACGAAAAATAAGATAATAAATCATAAGCATATATATGTGGTCAGCAGCTCATAGCTTACTGCTAGCGTCTTGGTCTGCGAACCAGAGCTGCCTAGACCCTTCTACACACCCACGCGATGATACTGGTTAACAGGCTGGAATAGAGCAGACTGGCTAAGGAGAAGGGATCGAAGAGAGAAGACAACTCGGTATTCAAAAAGCCCGGCTGAAGTCGGATGTGACAGATCGAAGGGTGGAAATATCGTAGTCAAGCTGTAAACTTTGACACAACGCATTCCATTCCCAGGCTACATCCTGCTATCTACAAAGCCCTTTTCGGGGCTTAGTAGCGGGAGATTGAGAACGAAGAAGAAGAACAGTATATCTGTTTCTTTCGCTATGAAATTTGAATCTGCAATTTTAATAAACCAATCGAAAACAAAGATTATGGTAATACCAAAGCAACAAAGGCAAATAAATATGATCATCAGTGGAGAAATGGGATCAAGATGCTGACCAGCGCATGAGCCGCAGTGGTCAGCGATCCATAGCTGACTGCTAGCGTCAGGCCAGCGAACCAGAGCTACCAAGACACTTCTACACCTCCACGCCGTGATCCAGGATAACAGGCTGCAACAGAGCAGACTGGCTAAGTAGAAGGGATCGAAGAGGGAATGCTAACCCGGTACTCAAAAATGCTTGCTGAAGTCGGATGTGTTGGACCGAAAAGAGCAAATATCGCAGTCAAGCTGTTAACTATGACACAACGCATTCCGTTCTCTGGACTAAATTCTGCTACGTAAGCCCTTTCAGGGTTTGGAAGCGGGAGATTGAGAACGAACGAAGCCAAACCAAGCCAAACCAAGCCAAGCCAAACCAAACCAAGCCAAGCCAAGCCAAACCAAGCCAAGCCAAACCAAACCAAGCCAAACCAAACCAAGCAAAGCCAAGCCAAACCAAGCCAAGCCAAACCAAACCAAGCCAAACCAAACCAAGCCAAGCCAAACGAAGCCAAGCCAATCCATCAGTGGAGATATAATCGAACAAGTGCAAACAAAAGAAAAAAAAACAAGGATTGCAATGGCAAAAAAAAAAAAAGCCCCAAAGAAAAACAGAAATTGTTAACCTCAAAGAATATTAAGATAGAACTGATGAAAAGAATAATAGCCACTTATATTTGGCCAATTGCACTGTTTGGGGCTGAAACATTAACTTTACCAAAGAAGTATGAACAAAGATTGGGAGCATTTGAAATGTGGTGCTATCGTAGAATGGAAAGACAGCCGTACAACCAGTCTCCGGACTGATCAACCTGAGGATAGGGTCAAATGGAGAGACATGCTCAGACAGCCGTACAACCAGTCTCCGGACTGATCAACCTGAGGATAGGGTCAAATGGAGAGACATGCTCAGACAGCCGTACAACCACTCTCCGGACTGATCAACCTGAGGATAGGGTCAAATGGAGAGACATGCTCAGACAGCCGTACAACTAGTCTTCGGACTGATCAACCTGAGGATAGGGTCAAATGGAGAGATTTGCTCAGACAGCCGTACAACCAGTCTCCGGACTGATCAACCTGAGGATGATGATAATTTTAATACATAAAAAGGTCTTACATTGGAGCGGAGTTTAAGATGTGGCAGGGAATGAGCTGACATCTGCTGGCTGCTTGCATCAGTGACCTATAGCAGACCAGGACCCTATTTCGCTTCCAAGTAGCGTCCCTGGAAACATGCTGTTGCTATTTATTATCCCTGATGAAGGCCTATTGGTCGTAACGTAGGTTTTGTTTGTGTTCCCGCCTCGGCGCGGTATCTGACCATACCCATTTTAAAATTTTGATTAAATAAGCCTTAATCAACTTTTACATTTTTTTCATTTGTTTTTTTTCCCCATGGAAACAGACTAAAGCCCTATAGCCTGACAAAGAGATTAGAGATAAAAAAAGAAAGTAAATATCGCAGCCTCGCTGTAGACTTCTACAGAACGCCACAAAGATCATTTTCAGTAAGATCGCCGAAGAACATCAAATCGTTGTATCAATAGTTATAAGTGTGTGTGTGTGTGTTTTAATTGCGGTCATTGTAAGTTCTCCACGCACGCGACCGCACCTACAAGGAACAACAACAACAAATACCTATCTGCACCATAAGACCCTAGCTTTTGAATTTCTCATTCATCTTTCAGGATGAGATACTATGACGCATGTCAGAATAAACTTCGACGAATTCCTGGACAGCCCTTTAAACTTTGGCATGTAGTAAAGCAGGTCAAATTTGCTGTATCCGCTAACGTCCAGAGTATAAATACAGCAACCATTTACCAGGTCATTAAATAGTTCGACCGGCGCGGTAGTAACCACTAGACCTACTTTACTTGATATATTTTCATATTTTCGATTTATAACTGACATTATTCTACAAAAATTATAATTACAGAAGTGAAAAAGTACATTAAATCTTTTTAATATCTTCAGAAAAGACAAAGGCTATTGAGATATAATTATTTTTATATTATCCGTAGTTCACGAGTTTCGCATTGAGTTATTTCAATACTTTATTCATTAAATATATTACGTATACGCATACCCGCCCAAAGTAAATACAAGTGTGTACAAATAAATTAAAATAGAAGACATTTTGACTTCACAATCGTTTGAAGAAAGAGGCAACGATATAAGAAAGGAGACTATTTTAGAAACAATAATTCAGCAATCTTTGACAATCTATGGAGCTAATTTACATTCTTCTGTGTACTGTAAGTATATTGCTTTATCTTGGTAGTAATATAGACAAGGTTGGAGGTACTTATAGAAATATCAAATTAAGAATACAAAAGGTGAAAGGTCTTTTTTTCAGGGAATTTGTGGAAATCGAGAGAAATTATGTCCGTCACAAAAATACATATCTTCAACTCAAATGTCGTCCGTCCTATTGGATGGCTCTGTGACGTGGGAAACAAGGAACAGTTAACCAAAAGGGTTCAAACTTTCATCTGACTGCCAATGGGGAACCGGGGTTCCAGTTCCCAAACATTTCTTTCAGAACTGCCCAACTTACAGAGACCTACGATGGAAAAAAAACATCACCAAGAGAGTCGAGCTGACTCAGAAGTTGTGGAGCTGTGACCCAGACGTGGAAAGGATTATGGGACGTCTCGTCGTCATGGGGACGGGACTACATATCTAGCATTACCAAAAAACTTGAACGTACAAGAAGAAGCGGAAGAGGAAGAAAAAGAAGGCGACTAAGGAGAAGAAGAAGACTAAAAAAAGAAGTAAAATAAAGAAGAAGAAAAGGCTAATAAGAAGGAAAATAAGAAGAAGATGAGAAAGATGAAGAAGAAGATTATGTAGAAAAAGAAGAAGAAGCGTTCGTTAATGGAAGATTACGCCAAATTGAGAGAGTAAAATAGTATAATTAAGTCACAACTATAGAACTGTACTAAAGAACAGGACATATGCCAGGTGGGCAAGACGTACAGAGAAGGCGTTGTCGATGGATAGGACACACATTATGGACACCAACTGATAGCATTACATTGACTGTCGCTGTTCTGGAATCCTCAAGGCAAAAGAAGCAAGGGGTCAGACTTGAACATTCACTGAGAAAGAAGAGCTAGAAATAATGGTTCATGGCAAGAAGATATAGTGAGTGTTTGTTAAACTCCGCAGGGAGTTGAAGCTTTTTGATTGATGGGTTGAAGTATTTTGACTGTCTTCGCTTCCAGCATTGTGTCTCTTCTTCTCTTC
Organism: Ariolimax columbianus; assembly: GCA_036924085.1. Lineage (NCBI taxonomy): Eukaryota > Metazoa > Mollusca > Gastropoda > Stylommatophora > Arionidae > Ariolimax > Ariolimax columbianus. Next base: position 44,467,898 of record JAVGWX010000021.1, read on the forward strand.
AATCATTATGGAGTTGTCTCCGTGTTGGCTTGGCTTGGCTTCGTTCGTTCTCAATCTCCCGCTACTAAACCCTGGCACGGGCCTAAGTAGCAGAATATGGTCCAGAGAACGGAATGCGCTGTATCGTAGTTTACAGCTTGACTGCGATATTTGCACCTTTCGGTCCAACACATCCGACTTCAGCAAGCCTTTTTTTAGTACCGGGTTAGCATTCCCTCTTCGATCCCGTCTCCTTAGCCAGTCTGCCCTGCTGCAGCCTGTTATCCAGGATTACCTCGTGGAGATGTAGAAGGGTCTTGGCAGCTCTGGTTCGCTGGCCCTGACGCTAGCAGTCAATTGTGGATCACTGACCACTGCAGCTCATGCCTCTGCCTTAAGTGTGACACAAGTTTTTGGCTCGGATTGGTTTGATTAGCCATCTCTGAACCCAGTTCAGGATTGACAGACTACTCTTCGGAAACGATGGACAAACAAAAGCAACCATTAAGGCCATTAGAATAATCAAACGTTCTTTTTTAAATTCCAGCAGTAGAAGGGGGCGATTATTGTTTTTGTGTCAAAACCTGGGAAGAATATGCTGAACATCGTATGTGCTGCAGTGACCAGCGATGCATAGCTGCTAGCGTCAGGGCCAGTGAACCAGAACTGCCAAGACCCTTCTATACCTCCACGCGGTGATGCTGTGTAACAGAACAGGCTTAAGGAGAAGGGATCGAAGAGGGAAGGCAACATGTAACTAAAAGATGCCGGCTGAAGTAGGATATGTTGGACCGAAAGGTGCAAATATTGCAGTCAAGCTGTAAACTACGACACAACGCGTTCCGTTCTCCAGACAACATCCTGCTACTTGCAAATTCTTTTCCAGGACTTGGTAGCAGGAGAACGAACGAACGAACGACCTTTTGGTTGTGAGCCATGTCACTTAATCACTGTCCCACGCCGTCCATTTTCCTTTTGTTTGTCTTGAGCTCTCTTTCTCTGTATGTTTTAGTATTCCTCTACATCTCTTGCCGTGGGAAGTCCAGAACAACGACTCTCTTGTAATTCTGTCCTCTTGTTTCCTTAATATGTGTGCTGTCCAGCGCTAGCGCATTCCCTTAGTGCCACGTTTTGTTGTTATACGGTTCTATCCATCTGTTCCACATTAATTATCTTATTGTTCTTGTTTAGAATGCTCACAATGGGTAGATTTACTCTTTTATGCGCCCTGAAAAAGACGTTAAGTGTTGCAGTAGCTTACCACACATCCCGACCGTGCTGATGAAGGTGGACTGGGATCCTCCAGGCGGTTGTCCTATGCATAACACTCACTACTGAGGGGATCACGTCGATCTCTCACCTCGTTAGTCAGGCTGCCATGAAAACAGCCCGTTTCCAGGGAGGGCTACGAGGAAGCCGAAGTGAGGGTTTGGCCAGTATGTTTTTCCTGACCCTGACTAACATGTCTCAACAGTGTATTTTGCCTAACCAGATGTTAGTCTTCCTCACCAATTATCTTATTATATGATTGTATTCTCTCTATTCTACCCAGGTACACAGTTATAACATTCTCTATCTTATTGTTCGCTTTTTTGTTGTTCTCCGTATTTCAAAGCCAAACATATGAACGCTCTAAGGGCCAAATGAAACATACTGAACGATATTCCAGGGTTAGGTATGATATGCTAACCACAGCACAAACTCTGGTCAGGGTCAGGTGTAAGGTACTGAACAAGACTTCACCTTTCATCAGGTTCAGGTGCATAATATTGACTACAACACAGCCTCTAGTCAGGGTCAGGAATAACATACTCACTAAGACTCCACCTCACTTTAGCGTCGCGTATTTAGAAGCAGACCGATGCCGTAGTAATCTACTAAGAATTCTTGCGCTGCACTACAGCGACGAGGACCCAGATCAACCTTCTTCAGTTCCCACCGGGAAAAGAGAACAACTGCAACCTGCTTTTAGAGAATACTATGTAGGAACGAAGAAGGCAAAACGAGTAATTTCTAAAACAATAACAATGGTTAAAACGAACGGACATAGAGAAATGGAAAACAAACAAGATAATGAGGTTGTATGAAGTTCTATGACGTCAAGCTGGTAGTCGCTAAAGCTGAGAGATTATATGCTCGCCTCTCAAGAAGTGGATGATCGAACGCGAAATGGATCGAAGACACAGCAATGAATGACTTGAAAGAAGCCAGAGACTCTTATCTGACTGCTTGCACCGGAGTCAGCCAGCCGTAAGTAGTTGTAAAAATATTGTGCTTCTTACCGGGGGCCCTGGAAACAGGCTGCGCTCGGGAAGTGTGGCTAAAAGAATAAGGTTCACAGAGAAGTTGGAAAACCTGGTCCCAGAAAAGGTAGTCTGAAACTGGATATTTAGAATAGTTTGGCTCAGATAGCGCAGCCTGTGTGTAAACTGCGGCACATCGTCACACAGTCATTTCGTGTTGAACGCCGAAGAAGAAGCAGCAGAAGAAGAAGAAGAAGCGATTATTGATGATTTGTTCGTGTCCCGCAAGTACAAGTGTCCATTAGTCTCAGAGGCGAGATCAGCGTCTAGTCTTTTCGGATATGAACGAAAATCTCGAAGGACCAATTTACATGTTGTGAACGTAAAAGAACTATGGGCATTTGAAAATTTAAAAGTGCAGACTGTTAGCCGTTATCTGGGCAACAATTCTAACGGTAAAAAAATATCTACCTATAGTTATCCATAGTAGGAAAGGAATGATAAAGTGAGAGAGATAATATTTTTCTTTGTCGCAATCGTCGTTGTTATTCTGGTGAATTGTCTCTGTATCCTCAGCTGCCATGGATGTGGACCTCATCAGCACAAGGTGTTCGCAGGAGTGAACTACCTCCCGGAAACCTGGGACGGCCATATGAGAATGATACCAGCTTGACAATGGACGAAATAATTACTGGCGCAGTTGGAGGAGTTGGTGGTAAATACTTCCACGTTGCTTTAGTGATCATTTAGTTTTGTTTTCTCTGATCAGGAGGCAGTGTGGCCTCCGTTTTCATAATCCCTACGGACTTGGTGAGAATCATGCTCGCGTCCAGTTTGGCAAACACGGGTTATTATAATCGGTGCTATCGGGTCTCCACGAGTGGAAAGTAATGGCAACCTACCGAACTGCACACTTGCCAAGAAACTTAAAACAGCCAAATTGTCTGGTAGTTGTTGTTGTTGTTGTTGTTGTTGTTGTTGTTGTTGAATGCCCACAATGATTAGTATTACCCTTTAGTGCGTCCTAAAATGGACGTTAAGTGGCGGGTTACAGTAGCTTTCCTCACATCCCGAGTGTGCTGATGAAGGTGGACCGGGTTCTCCCAGGTGGTTGTCCTATGCTTGGCCTCATCTGCATGTCGCTCACTACTATGGAGATAATGTTGAACCTCACCTTGTTACTCAGACTGTTGTCCTCGACAACAGCCCGTTTCCAGGACGAACAACGAGAAGGTCAGGTGAGGGTCTTGACCAGTATATTTCTCCTTACCATGGCTAACATTCTCTGATCAGTGTGTTTTGCCTGACCAGACGTTAGCCTCACTATCCCACTCGGTAAATATATACATCTAATACATATATAAATTTTAAAAAAATGATATCTATTTTTATATTTCATTTTGTTATTGTTACTTTAAAAAAAACACCATAACTTTTAATAAATAAAATGGAAATATAACAGATTACAGCTGAGTTTCACAATGACTCATTGCTATTATTAAAATGTTATATTCCAGTTGCCAGTAACATGCTGCTAGCTGATGACGATAAGATTCTGGCAGAGCTTGACATGTATCTCACAAAGAAACAATTCCTTAGCATGTACGAGCCTCCAACGCTCTAGTAAGTATTTCTTACTGTAATATTTTCATTTCAATTCTGTAGGATTATTGGGTGCGTGGTATTGCAGTAAACAGTTTGCCTAACCAGACGAGTGATCTAGATACTGCGCCAGTTGTTTCCTGATATTGCTTCGATCGGAAAATGTCCATATGTCAACTTAGGCATGTTCATACAGACATGAGTACATACATACGTACATACATACATACATCATTTACAATTTTCGTCTTTTCAGACGATAGTAATTATGCTTCAAGCTCAAAGCCCAGGCAGAAGTATAGAGACCATGTGTTGACCATGCAGTATGGTCCCTCTCTCGGTCTGCATTGTTTACTCCAAGGAAAAGGTAATTCCAATACATTTGGAACAAGGGAAGCTGCATAAGGTGCCGGATCAGCAGAACAATGCTCTATCTGTTCGCCTGTTGGGGGCTTCACTTCTAGACCAACCGCCAACCAAGGATAAGGGCCTGGTCTACCCTGACACAACACTCAGCTTATGTTATCTTTCCGCACTCTAGGATAAAACACTGTATCCTCTTGCGTGTGCTCTTTCACACATCGTCCGTTGTCAGGTTTGGTAGATGCTGACAAACTTTCAGAGTTATCAGAAAACAGGTTGCACAGCCGTATCTGACCAAACCCGACAAGATACGTCAGTATCTTATCTGCAAGGCTTCAGATGGTTTGAAATCAGAGTTTTCCTTCTCCTAGATGAGCTGCCTTCCTAGCCCCATCTACCCGAAACTACTGGTTTTAAGGCTCCTGTGACTCGCCTTCCGCCTCTTCTCCTGTTAGTCAAAACAGTTCTGCCACGCGAAGGCCAGGAGATGGACTTTGTTGTCAGAGGCTATATGTGACGCACGCCATTGGAGCATTTAGTTGGTGTTGAGAGTTCATCCTCAATCCCCCCCCCCCCCCTTGCTATGACAACATTTAGGGTACCCGGATCACAAGCTCTATATCAAAATCATGGCGTATTATCTGACTGTAGACCTTGTCCCTTCCTGTCCATTGGACCACCTTCCTTAAATACATCATTTATTATGCTGAAAGCTTGAAGTCAGGACTGGCATATCAGTGGCTTCATTGGTTTCCAACTAAGACGCAACTACACAGGACATTTAGTACTCTTAGGCTTAGACGAAGAATCAACCTCTTTGCACCACAATCTTACTCATGTTCCCTGTTCTTCTCTATATTTTTTGGAGAATCTCAGCACAATGGACGAACTCCGTCGCACCGGCGAGAATCCTGTAATAGATTAGGTAGATTTTAAACATTATTTTGAATTATGCCAGGACAACGGCCGATAAGCCTACTCTTTTCGAGTTCCAATTACCAAGGGATTTTTAACGTGCGCGACAATGTGCACACGGCATTCGAATCTCTACTACTCAGAGATCCAGGGAAATAATAGAAAGTCCACGTGAAAAAAATCCCGGTATCCACTGTGATTTGAACCCGCGACCTCCAGCAACCAAGGCCGACTCCTTACCCCAAAACCACTCAGTCCACCAGTCATTTAGTACTCTGTCATTAGTTAATCAGTCTTAGTACTCTGTTATTAGTTAATCAGTCTTAGTACTCTGTCATCAGTTAATCAGTATTCGGACCCATTGTTCACAAAAACATTGATCGTTCCAGTGAGACGTCCGGAGACAACAAGAGTGACCCATTGACCAAAAGCAACAACTATCTTTTTGACTTTGCTGAAGACTACAAAGGTAGCGGCATACGGACCAAGAGAAAAGCTGCCATCGAGACCAGACTCAGGTGGACTAAGGGGGAAATACCTTATCTTTTTGCTAAAAGCCATTTCAGTAGGTTATCTTCTTGTTCGTCGTCCTGTTCTTCTTCATCATCTTCTTTATTGTTTTCTTTCTTTCTCCTCCTTTTTCTTCTTCTTCGTCGTCGTTCGTTATCAAACTCTAGCTTTTCACGTAGCAGGATGTAATCCGGGGAACAAGATGCGTTGTATCGAATTTTGCAGCTTGGCTGCGATATTTGCACCTGTCGGTCCGACACATCCGACTTCGGCATATCATTATTGAGTACCGGGTTAGTCTTCCGTCTTGGATATTTTCCCCTTAGCCAGCATGTCCTGTTGCAGCCTGTTATCCAGGATCATCGCGTGGAGTGTAGAAGGGTCTTGCAAGCTCTGAGTTGCTCGCACTGGTGCTAACATCAGTTTCGGGTAGCTGACCGCCATAGCTCATTCTCTGCTCAGCATCTTCTTCGAAATAACACCTTTCCAAGATTTTATCAGTTTATTCGACCAATTACTATCATAGAGGTGAAGAGGTTTGTCAGAGATAAGACCAGACCGTTCATTCCATTGTCCCCCGCTGAGTCCCCCTCACTCACCAACCCATGTTGGTTCAAGTCTAGATCTTGATCTCTCATATGTAACTGTCTTGTGTTGAGGTCCCGCAAGGATGCTACTTATATAATTAATCACTCCACCTCTACACTGAGTGGTCCGCCTGGGTCTTTGTGTATGACAAAGACATGCATCGCACCCCTGCCCCACAGAGAGCATGTCGTAAGAGGTGACTAACTGTGTGACATGGCATAACACCGGCCATGGTTAGGAGGTTTGGTTAGAGCATCATAGATGGCGCTTAACAGACTGCGGGTCTACTTTGCTCTAGTATTTTGGTCTAGTAAGATCGACTCGCACATCGGTTAACCACCCTTCGCCTCACTTGTCCAAACGCAGCGGAGTAATAACCTGCTCGAGCCTAGCCTGCTATGCAGGAAATCCTCCTCCCGGCTACATCCAGCTCATGCTAGAGCTGGGATCTGCATTGGGGTATCTGCCGATGTAGAAGTACAGGCCGACTATAACTAATACTAGCCAGTACGGCTGACTGTTCTGTCGACTGCATATCTCATGGACTGCTTCTACTACTAATCCTTCGTTTTATATATCTTTGTCATGTTTTGTCCCCACCTGAACATCCCTCCAGTAAAGTTAGTGTCGTTCTAGTTAATCTGCATTATGGAAGTAATAGTTAGTTTTCTTTCCACTTGTGGCGTTTAGCGTCGTGGGGAGCTTGATTCGTCTATCCTGCGCCAAGTGTGTTGCGTCGGTCAATGTGAGCCCTTGTCGCTACACAATCACTCTAATGTCATCTATCCACCTACCTCGTGGCCGACCTTTGCCCTGTAGCCAGATCTACCAGCATTGTAAGCCATCAGTGGAAGATGACGAGGGTGCATTCTCATGAGATGACTAAACCAACTTATTTTCTGCCTGGAAATGTATTCGGCACAAGACGTAGTTCCGACCATACTTCGAATGTCGTCATTCCGAATTCTGTCTCTTCTGGTAACACCGATGACTTTCCTCAAACACTTCATTTCACAAGACGAAATTCTGCTCTCGCTTGCACATGACAGAGGCCATGTTTGGCATTGGTAGCACAAAATCGGCATAAATATACTGTTTATCATTATGTAAGTAATATCATTTATTAATGTGCCTGGATCGACCTTAGCCTATACCCTATAGTTGCATTTGATGAATGTGTAAAAGGCTACCTGATTCACTCCACAGAGCCGATGTATCGGCTCACAAACTTTCTTACAATACCATAAAGCTGATACATTGGCTTCAACACTTGTTGTACATGAGTCACACATGCAACTTTTTCAATACATTTTATTACATTTATAAATGTAGCCGCACGTCGTGTCAGTTTTACGTTGCAAGAATAAATGTCTTCAGGGGTAGAAAATATTCTGGAATTAATGTGTTAGTAATGACGCCTTTTTTGTGTTAAAAATCACGTTATCTTAATTCCCAAGATTCGTCACATGGTTGTCCGTGGTTCGAATCCGGTGTGTCTATTACTTCACCTTTTTCTGTAGTATGATGTCAAATGTTTTCTGAGTGCTTCTAATTTACTTGTCTTTGCAATTGTTGTCGTTAAAATAAATTGGTTCATATGTAACTCAGGATCAAGATGCTGAACAGCGCATGGGCTGCAGCGGTCAGCGACCCATAGCTGACTGCTAGTGTCAGGTCCAGCGAACCAGAGCTGCCAAGACCCTTCTACACCTCCTAGCGATGATCCTGGATAACAGGCTGCAACTGAGCAGACTGGCTAAGGAGAAGGGACTGAAGAGGGAATGCTAACCCGGTACTCAAAAATGCTTGCTGAAGTCGGATGTGTTGGACCCAAAGGTGTAGATATCACAGTTAAGCTGTAAACTACAACACAACGCATTCCGTTCTGTGGACTACATTCTGCTACTTAGGCCCATGTCAGGGCTTGCTAGCGGGAGATTGAGAACGAACGAAGCCAAGCCAAGCCAAGCCGAAGCCAAGCCGAAGACAAGCCAAGCCGAAGCCAAGCCGAAGCCAAACCATATGTGACCCTGACTTTTGGTCTCACATGGTTGTCATGGGAAACTCATTGTTGCTATTATGCCGACATGGCCAGACTAACCCTTTGAGATTGTTGATTGAGGAAGTAAACAAAACCAATCACATCACAAGATACTTGCACATCTAACACTGATAAAACTGCAGTCACTTCTTTCATTGCAGACAAGATGGAAGAGTACATGATGAGGCGGTCAATGACTGAGTGGGAGAGGTACACTTGTCTCAAGTTCAAACCGGCCAACAACACTGACAAGAACAGTGTCAGGTTTCAGAACGGTGTCGGGTAAGGTTTTTCTTTTTACGTTCACCTTATTTCTCTATTCCCCAAGGTTGTACAACGAGGCGTGTTCAAATAAAACCGGACCTAATTGCACTAAGTGAACATACATACGATGCGTATGATGACGTCACTTCCGGCGCAAGCAGCACATGTTAACCGTCCAGTTTGCAAAATTTCATTATCGTCCGGTCCATAGTTTCCTCAGCAGACCGTTGGAAACAACACGGGTGTGATATGAAATCCACCCAGAGTTGATCAGCGAGCGGTGATAGTGCTGAATAATGTCGACTAGTTGATATTCATCGCAGAATGCAGGCAGTGTATTATGACAAAAGTGTGGCGAATGTAAGCTCCCGCGACGGTCCACCCAAATTGCTACATCACATTTGTATTTAAAAGGGATAGTCATCGTGCCAGTATCCCAAGTCCATGCTTCCTAAGGTACAGAATGGCTGGCGAAGGCATTGGTTGATCGCAGCTGTAGAGGGGCATAGTCTGCGAGGGTTGGTCTGGATCTAATACCCTGGTTATTCTGGAGTCCAGGGCAACGAAAGAGCAAACACCTTGACTTCCCAGGGACGAATTTGGATTCACTATATATGAATAAGAGTGATATTTTGAAGTCTATCAATGACCGCCTGTTAGATGGTGACACGGCAATAGATGAATCAGTAACTCACAGACTGCAGATCTTTGATATCGAATGAGGTTCGAGCAGATTGGAGCACAAGAGGGGACAGAGCAGAAGTATGTACAGCCAACAATCTGCAGGAACCATCAACATCCCCACCTTTCGCCATTTACTGACAGAACAATGGCACCTATGGGTATGCCAGGAGTGCAGTGAAATTTATTCTTAGGAACATAACATAACCAAACATACAATTATAGAAACGATAATTTTTTGGGGAAAAAGTGGATACCTATTTTTAACTTTTACGTGACCGTTGGAAGCAAATGGACAAAAATAGCTTTAAAAAGCGTAGTAACGCTTGCAGCAGTGATGTTCGTCCATCACATGTGATGAAGACCACTCTCTCTGTTCAGCCGTGCAGACAGTCTTTTCTCTTGCTGTGTCCGCTGAAATGGGTGACGCGCTGGGATTTGGATTAGAGTCAGGAAGAAAAGGCGCATTTGTCCACGTCATTTTATTGGTTTTCAGCTACCTTTGGCCAGTGGCAAGATTTGATCAAGACGACCGGAGATAGCACATGATGGCGATTTATTTCATCATTGTTTACTCCCGAATGCTTTCTCGTAAACAGGTATCCCACAAGGCAGCGGAGGTGGATGCCATTTATCGCTGTGTGTCGTGCCTTTTCCACAACCGCAAGTGTTCGTATGGGCATTTCTCCATTATAGTTGTGTCAAAATTTCACATTCACACCAAAACCGACGCTGTCTGCAGCTAGGGCAAAGGGCGCCAATCTCGCGAAGTTCAGATGTATGAACTTGACCATTAAAATACGACACAGGTTTAACCGTAGTGATAATTTATATAGCCGATGTCCAGGACAGGATAATCGGAAAGAAGAAAACACAAAAACCGAACGAATTAACTAGTTACAATTGAAAACAACGATACATTTCCGAGAACACCAGTGCAAGTCGTAGACTAGTGTGAATTCCAGGCAAATCCGTTGTCTGGCGGCACCTAAAATTAACTAAAACACCAGAGCAATGTAGACCCGCAGTGTATTGCTGTGTCATACTAAAATGGGAGACAAAGGAAAACATTGCTATAATGAATGTCACGGAGAGACAATAGAAGCTAGGCTAAAATATATTTCCGATATTCTAGCACATTCTTATAATTATTGAAATATTCCTCTACAATATTTCATTACAAATATTCCTCTACACTATTCCTTTACAAATATTCCTCTACAATATTCTTTAACAAATTTAAGATGCTAGGATGCTCACCTCAAACGTCTATTTTTCCAGGTGTAACTCACAGCTGGGTATGGTTGGTGGAATTCAATCCTTGAACCTGCAGACACCTGGCTGCAGATATGTAAGTTGCAATTATCAGAAATTAACGTTACTATTTAGTTGGGCCCCAGCCAGCGAAGACAGTTGTGTTGGACTGAAAGGTGCAAATATCGTAGTCAAGCTGTAAATTAGTGACACAACGTATTTCGTTCTCTGGACTACTTCCTGCAACTTGCGAAGTCCTGTTCAGGGCTTGGTAGCAGGAGATTGAGAACGAACGCAGAAGAAGAAGTATGTCGAACATCAAGATAACAGGAAATGTGGAAGATCTGTAGCGGTCAGAGACCCAAAGCTGATTGCTAGCGTCAGGTTAAGTGACCGGAGCTCCTAAGACCCTTCTACACCTCCACGCGGTGATCCTGGAAAACAGCAGCTGGCTAAGGACAAGGGATTTGAAGAGGGAAGGCTAACTGGGTACCCAAAAATGTCTGCTGAAGTCAGATGTGTCGGATCGAAAGGTGCAAATATCGCAGTCAAGCGGTAAACTACATCATAGTGTTTTCTGTTCTCCAGACAACATCATACTGTTTGAAAAATCATTTTCAGAACTGGTAGAGGAAGTTTGAGAACGAACGAATGACGAAGAAGATGAAAAAGCCGAGGCACAGTTCATTTAAATCTTGAATATTTCATCCCGACAGTATTGCCGACTTTGAGACTATCTTTACATTATGTTTACGTCCAAGACGTATGGGTTCACCAGGTTAACAAACACTGCTCTTTCCCATCCCAGTTCTGAAAATATGTCTCGAAAAAGTATGTGCCTCATATTTGTTCATAAATTACCGATTGACACAGTGCTGAAGCGGCCAGCGACTAATAGATGGCTGCTTGCATCAGGGTCAGCGAACCAGAGCTGACTCCGATCATATTCAAGCTCCAAGCGGCGGCCCTTGAAACTGGCTGCAAAAGTGTAGTTTTGCTAAGTGAATATGGGTTGCTGTGGGAAGACCAAACCCAGTACCCAAAATGAAAAGAAACAAACAACAAACAAATTGAAATCGGATGTGTCAAGCCGAAAGGTGAAGATATTTCAGAGTGACTGTAAACTACGACACAACACCAGGGCGTCGCGTCAGGCGTAATATACTGACTAAGACCATACATGTCTTCCATGTAGCGTTCCATGGATAGATGCTGTTTTTAAGGCAGTCCGGATAACGAGATGTGGATCGACGTGACCCCGACAGTAGTGAGCGATACCCAGATTAATCTAAGCATAGCACAGCAGCCTGGAGAACCTCGGTCCACTTTCATCAGCACTTTATGGATTTGAGAAAAGCTTTTGTAACCTGCCACCTTTTGCCCTTTTCTGGAACCACAAAGAAGTAAACATACCCATTGGTGGTATTAAACAACAACAACAACAACTTAACTTAACCTAACCTAACCTAACCTAACTTAACTTAACTTAACCTAACTTAACTTAACTTAACTTAACCTAACCTAACCTAACTTAACGTAACCTAACCTAACTTAACTTAACTTAACTTAACCTAACCTAACCTAAACTAACCTAACTTAACTTAACTTAACTTAACCTAACTTAACTTAACTTAACTTAACTTAACCTAACCTAACCTAACTTAACTTAACTTAACTTAACTTAACTTAACTTAACCTAACCTAACTTAACCTAACTTAACTTAACTTAACTTAACCTAACCTAACCTAACCTAACTTAACTTAACTTAACCTAACTTAACTTAACTTAACTTAACTTAACTTAACTTAACGTCTTTATACTGGTTTAGAAGACCCTGCATAGTCTGTACACAACCAGTTTCATTTACATCACCTTGCTCTGAAAGCTATAGGCATCTAATTTATTCTTAAATGCATTAACTGTCACTGCCTCCACTACCTCTCATGGCAATGCATTCCAAGCATTCACCACTCTCTGGCTAAAAAAATAACAACAACACAACTTTTCAGAACAATTCCCGAAGGGGACCCGGTGGAGACTGGAATTATTTTTACGTGGATTTTCTGGTAAAAGTTGCCGTGATCTCTGGGTAGTGAGATCGGACTCCAGTGTTCAGTATCGAGCACGTTAACCATTCCTTGTTAGTTGGAAATTGAGAACAGTAGGTTTAATTGCCAATGCCAGGACAACAATCAAAATTCTAGTTAAAAATCTACCCGTTATTTTTACCTTTCTTCGTGGGGTTTGTTGTTGTTGTTGTTGTTGTTTTTGTTGTTGTTGTTGTTGTTATTTTTGTTGTTGTTGTTGTTTGTTGTTTAATGCCCACAATTAGTAAGTTTACTCTGTTGTGGGCCATGAAAAGGGCGTTAATTGGCGGTTTGTTGTAGCCTTCTTCATATCACGAGCATGCTGATGAAGGTGGACCACGGTTCTCCATGCGGTCGTGCTAAGTTTGGCTTCATCTGCATGGCGCTGACTTCTACGGGGATCACATCGATCCACATCTCGTCAGTCAGACTGTCTTGAAAACAGCTTGTTTCAAGGGAACGTTTATACAGAAGAGAGATTGTGGTCTTGGTCAGTGTATTGTGCCTGACCCAGTCGCGACGCCCTGATCAATATCTGGTGTCTGACCGGACTAGCGTCTAAGTCCTCCCGTTGGTAAAATCAGCTATAGATGGCACCTAACTGGCTGCGGGTCGACTTAGCTCTAGTGTTTGTGTCTATTAAGATAGACTCGCACATCAGTTAAACCACTCTTCAAGAAACTTGTTGTACACAGACTCTGTTAAATCCTTCCAAAACAGTTTAAAGACGTTAAGTTAAGTTAAGTTAAGTTAAGTTAAGAATAGGAAGTTTTGTTGCCAAGATTATGATCGGCTGTTCAAACAGTGATAACAGCTGGTAAGTGACAGCAAGGACTTTCTGACATCTCATTTCAATTTCTCTATTAAGCCTTCCATTATTCGTCTATACTTTTTTGACTGACAAAAACTAAATCTAATCCTTCCAGAAAGGACTTTATCTTCACGAGATCGGCCATGCCATCGGACTTGTGCACGAACATCAACTCCCTGACAGAGATCAGTACATAAGTATCCTGTATCATAACGTGGACCCGATCATGCGTGTATGGTTTAACAAGTATACTTCCAATGAGGTGAACCAGATGGGGGTGCCCTATGAGTATTCTTCCGTGATGCATTATGGGATTACGGTAAGTGGATGACAAACGTACAGTTTAACTGTGAGACAATCAGACATACAGAATTTCATACATACATACATGTTTACAAACTTGATAAATATAATTAAGGTAAGAGAGGATCGACAGACAAACAGACTTGACAAATGAAATCTTTGGCAATTGATGTCAGACAGACATACACACTTGACACATTGATGTCAGACACACATACAAACTTGACAGATTGATGTCGAACAGACATACAAACTTAACAAATTGATGTCAAATATACAAACAAACTTGACACATTGATGTCAGACAGACATACACACTTGACAAATTGATGCCAGACACACATACAAACTTGACATATTGATGTCGAACAGACATACAAACTTAACAAACTGATGTCAAACATACATTCAAACTTGACAAATTGATGTCAAACATACATAAAAATTTGACAAATTGATGTAAGACAGATACATATCCAAAAATGGCAAAAAAGACGGGTGGGGAGTTGAAAATGATGACGCATGACATGAAGACTTGACGAGTATATTTGTTTAGGTCGTGGGCTTTGTAGTGAGTTGAAGGGATTTGATTGACTGATTTCCAATAAGTGATTAGGTCAGCACAAATATGCGCACGTAGGCGCACACACTCACGTAGGGTCTCACATACACAAATATTCATATGCCAAGTTTGTTTGGGTGTTTGCAGGCTTTTGCCTTTGACGGGCAGTCTCAGACCATTCAAGCCCATGACAAGTCCAAGGAGGAGACGATAGGAAAAGTTTATCTGAAGGAACTGGCGTACACAGATGTACATATCGTTAATCTCATGTATGGTTGCTCAAGTAAGTGTTCACGAAATGTTAAGGTAACCACGACTGTATGTTACAAAATAATAACGTTTTCTGATTATTCGAACTTAACTTAACGTCTTTATACTGGCTTGGAAAATTCTGCAGTCTGTATACAACCAGTACCTTTTGCATTCACTTGATCTAAAAGATACTTATGCGCATTCAATCTATTCTTGAATGCATTAATTTACCCTGACAGTACTATTTCCTGTAGCAATGCATTCCAAGCATTCACCACTCTCGGGCTAAACAAATACTTCCTGGTATCTAATTTGGACCTTTCTTTAATTAATTTGTGGCTGTGCTTTCTTGTGCTTCCAAGGCGGCTGTATTTTGAAGGGAAAAAACAACTTGTTATAATCTAATTTATCCCTCACTTCAAGGTAATGGTTGCCAACTCAAACCACATTGTATTGCCGTCATTTATCGTGTATTGTGTTTTGTTGTTAAAGTTTGTCATTTGTTTTCATCTGTTGTGTGTCCCTTATTAGTGGTTGTAACTTGAATTTAGTTTTGTGTTTCTCTTGTGTGGTCACTGAGCCTGTAAATATATTTGTTTTTGTCGCCTAAAAAATATTTGGCTCTTTCATTTTACCAACTTTACGTAAATTTGGGCAAATCCCAACTGAAACAAAATGGATGGCAAACAGGGTTGCCATCTTAGTAACTTGGCTACCAATTTAAGAAATTTGGCAACTTTTCAAAACTGTTATCTGGCAACCTGCTGACACACGACTTGGAGACGTTGTTGGTTGAAGTTACTCGTGCTGAGTTGAGCTAAACTCTTGACAATGTTTATTTGCTGGCTGATTAAACTGACTATTCCAACATCCCGAGACGTACTTGTGAAAGTGAACCGGGGTCCCCGATAAGCTCACCAGTATGGGAATTACAGTGCCGATTCCTACCTCATTGGCCAGACTGCAATGACACGCCATGTTTATAGAAGCATGAACTAGGGTGTGGTGCAGGATCTTGGTCGGTGTTTTACATGGCCCTGGTTACTCCAGGCTTTCTTGGATTTGAGATCTCTTGTGAGATCCCGCAATTTTGCCACGCTAGAATATTAAGTCCCTTAGCGTGTAGTGTGTAGCCTAGTTGACAGTGGCTTGCTAAACTGGAATTACAGCATGTTAGAGTTTCAAATTCACGGACAGACAAGAAAAAAAATCCGGGCCATGGTTCGTTCTAGGTACGACAGCTCATCCAGCCGACCCAGCTGTAAATAGCTACCCGATGTATGCGTTTGGGAAGGTAAAAACAGCAAGAAAGGGAACTGGCCACTCCATCTCACATAGATTGCGGCTAGAGTACATGCTTGGCGACAACTGATGCCATGGGACAGACGTTTGCCTGTTTACCTACCTACCAAGGTGTATATTGGAAATTTGCTTTCACTTACATTTTAAAATTAATGTTTGAATTCGCTTTAGACTTAACACTTATATTCTTTAAGCTAGTTTGATGTCTTCTTTTTAAACTGCACCTTTTTTGTTGAATCTTTGAATAAAGCTTTTCAAATATGCACGAAAACCCCATGAACGCACTAACACCAAAGCCCATCCCTACTGTACGAAAACCTACCTGGAGGCAGCATATATTTCCAGAGGTGGTAGAAAATATACCAGGTATTGGAAACAAAAAACTGCCAGTCTGAAAAAGAAAGAAGAGATACTACCCTGAGTTACATAACGGAAAACTACCCAAGCATGGACTGGACCCATGCATACACCGACGGTTCCGTAACAAATACAACACAGTACGGAGGGGCAGGAGCATTCCTGAGCCTACCAAATGGCAGAAAAATAACACTTTCATTCGCTACTGGAAAATACACAAGCAATTTCAGCGCGGAGGCAGAGGCACTGAGGGGGGAGTGGAAGAAATGGTGACAGGTAAAAGGAATGAAAGCCAAATAGTCCTGCTTACAGATGCTCTGGCCGTAGTCACAGCACTAAAAAGCCAGAAAAATACTGAACTTAATGATTTAAGAGCAGTACTCTGTCAACTATGCCAGCAGGCCGCACCAAAAAGGGTAGTGGTGCAGTGGGTTCCATCTCACTACAACATCCAAGGCAACGAGGAGGCAGACAGACTGGCAAAAGAAGGTGCAAAACTACCAGATACTAGTATGACATATGAAGAGTGAAAACGGCTTATTAGAGCTAGATACATGACCAAATGGGAAACCGAACATACCGGCTACACCAAAAACGATGCCTATTATCAGTTGAACAAAATAGAGCAGGTGGTGGTCTTCAGACTTCGCACTGGCCACAATAGACTGAGGTACCACCTATTCAACAAATTGAAGATAGGTGGCACCGACGAATGCCCGTGTTGTACCGGGAAAATGACTGCTGAGCATTTGCTGCAAAACTGCCCGACATACGAGGACCAGAGAGAGCAGATGTGGCCATCACCAGTGGCAACACTAGACAAGCTCTATGGCAGTGTCGACAGCCTCAGGATGACGGCTGCTTTTTTCGAAAAAATAAATGTTACTGTCTGACTGCGTACGATGAAGAAGAAGAAGAAGAATAAATCTTTTTAAAAACGAAAAAAACAACAACAACACAAACGTCTGTTCATTGTGTTTAACAACATAAATTATGTTTCCTTTCTTTGTTTGCGATTTTAAGTCATCGTTATCATTCACTTTATGAATATTTCCGTATAACCTATATTTGTATGTTGAGTTTAACCTTAACGTTTAACGTTATATGCTAGAAATGATCGTAAAATCTTTCATGTCCACTGCAGGTCACTGCACGAACCAGAATCAATGTGGATCAGATGGACACTTAGATCAGAACTGTAAATGCATTTGCAGAGACGGGAGTTCAGACTGTGACAGAACCAAAGCGAAAATCAGTGGTACGGATTAGTATTAATAGACATTTCAGCCACTTGTATCTTGTTTTTACGCAAGTATAGAGATGCGCCTTTTACTCTCAGCGATTAATGTTCTGGGCAGTCTACCTGAGATTGAAAATGATAATTCTATTGCCTTTAATTTTTCTTATCTTTGACAAATGTTTTTCTCTTTCACAGTATTCTGTCCTCTAATCTTCTTCGTCTTTTTTTTCATTTCGTTTTGAAATAATCACATCTTTTTCTTCAAATAACGTTTGATCATGATGTTCTGTGTTCACAACTTGGTGCCTGGACGTTTGCACATATTCCCTTCCTTAGCACTGGCAATGTTTAGGTGGTTTGTTAAGAGCAGCATAGATAGTGCCTAACAGACTGCAAGTCTACTTTGCTCTAGTGTTTGAGTTTATTTAGATTTACTCACACATTGGTTAACCACCCACCATAGAGGAGTAATAAGATGCTCGAGCCTAGCCAGCTACATCCAGCTCGTGCCAGAGTTGGAACATGCACAGGTGCTTATGCCGCTGTAGAAGTACAGGTTGACTAAAACTAAGTCATCATCTAGCATGTCCTTTATAGAACGTAGCTCCCATCACATTCTGTCTGAAAGAAACTCGTTCCCTTGCCAAAACTCCAGCCTCCGCCAAAGTCATACCCAGGAATTTCTGGATATGTGGACTTCTTGGTCTACCCCTTTCTCTTTTGCCTGGCACCATACCTTCCATCACTGTTCTCTCGAGACCGTTGTGTCTCTTGATGTGACCAAAGTATTTGCATTTTCGAGCCAAAATGGAATTGATAAACCAGTTCTCCTCTATGCTCAACTCTTGCCGAATGTCTACATTTGTCTTTTTGTCTGTCCAGGGTATTCTGAGGATCTTTCTGTAAGATTTTAACTCGAAGGATTCGATTCTTTGTCTGGAAGTCCTGGAAATCGTCCATGATTCGAAGCCATAAGCTGCCACAAGAAAAACACAGGCTCTTAAGACTTTTACTTTTATCTTTTTGTCGGTGCTCTGCCATAATTTCTTCAGGCTGTTCAGTCTCTGCATTGCATGGCTAGTCTTCTTCTGATTTCTTTCGAGCAGTCACCATTTTTGTCAATTCTGGAGCCAAGATATTCAAAATGTGTGACCTGATCTATTTCCTCACTACCCACTGTAAACTTATGCTCACATTTTGTTTTGTCGGTGGTCATTATCTTTGTTTTATTTATGTTTATAAACAGGTTTTGATCTTTACTATATCCATTTATGGCTGAAATTAGCTGCTCTAGCCCATCTGCACTTCTTGATAGTATCACTGTGTTATCTGCGTATCGTAACTCCAATCGTAAATGTGTCGAAACTTTCATTGTTCTCGTCTTCTCAAATATTTCTCATTTTGCATTCCGCATATATGTTGTATAGATAAGGTGAGAGGATAGATCCCTGTCTTACTCCCTTTTGTATTGCAAACCAGACTAAGACTAAGACAACATCTAATTCCCCTCCAAAACTTGTCGATCTGTAAAAGCTTATTTCTCAACTGGGTTGGAGACAAACATTATGTCGCTCTTCTCCTCCCACAGAGTCACACGCTTAGACAACATGTTCTACTAGGGGAGATGGTGGAGGCAGGAACAGTTAATGCATTTAAGAATAAAGTGGATGCGCATAGCTTTTAGAGCAAGGTGATGTAAATGAAACTGGTTGTATACAGACTCTGCATGGTCTTCTAAACCAGTATAAAGACGTTAAGTTAAGTTAAGCTGTGTGCAGGAGCAGTCATCTTTATCTGCAGTGTCTTTGTATTTTCAAACGCATGCACTTGTTAAGTTTAATTAACACTATCAAACTGTTTTATTTCCTAATTAATTTTATTTTGATGAGTTTTAGTTTCTTCTTCTTCTTCTTCTTCTTCTTCTTCTTCTTCTTCTTCTTCTTCTTCTTCTTCTTCTTCTTCTTCTTCTTCTTCTTCTTCTTCTTCTTCTTCTTCTTCTTCTTCTTCTTTTGCTTCTTCTTCTTCTTCTTCTTCTTTTGCTTCTTCTTCTTCTTCTTCTTTTGCTTCTTCTTCTTCTTCTTCTTCTTCTTCTGCTTCTTATATCATCCCCCATTTTCTTGTCGGTAGACGTCAATTCCAATTCAGCGCAAGCCTCGTTGTATTGTTAAGTGTTCCTTTGAGGATATATCATATTCATCTCCTTTTTCTCATTTTAATCTCAAGTTCTTTCATGATTGTTACATTTATTGTTTCAAATCTGTTTGTCATTACATATGGTTATCTGAAATTTCTCCTTAATCTTATTTTTCGTTCGTTCTCAATCTCCCGCTACCAAGCTCTGAAAAGGGCTTTGCATGTAGAAGGATATAGCTCTTCTTCGTTCTCTTCTTTCCACACACTCTTGTTTCATTTGTCTCTGTCCAACAACCACACTCTTGTACAACTTTCACGCACGCCTTCAGGGTGAGGCCCTTCCATTGCACTTTGGATGGGCTGTCTTCTGAGAACGCACAAATATACAAATCTAATATAGGTACATACAGACGAACACATGCATCCAAGCACTGCTTTATGCGTCTTAATATCGCCAAATTGACTATGGTCTGGGGTGGAATAGGCACCAGTAGAAAATAGTGAGGCAAACACCTAAAATAATAAAACAAGGATGTAATCCGGAGAACGGAATGCGATATTTGCATGTGTCTTAAGTTATCTGAAACGAAGATATCAGTCTGAGTATGTCTAAGTGACAATATTCTAACTTTTTCCGTTCCCAGGAACTTGCGTCAACAACTACGATAGTTGGGCTTGCTACATCTGGGCCAATCAGGGCGAATGTGAGAGGAACCCGCTGTACATGAGTCAGCAGTGTGCCAAAGCTTGTGGGATCTGTGGAAGCGTCAGCAACAATCAAGGTTAGTATCCAGCCTTATGGGCTTACTGTTACTGTGTGTATGTGTATGTTGTATGTGTGTGTATGTGTGTGTGTGTGTGTGTGTAAGAGAGAGAGAGAGGGGGGGGGGGAGAGAGAGAGAGAGAGAGAGAGAGAGAGAGACCAGTTCCAGATATAAAACCAGTTCCAGATATAAAACCAGTTCCGGATATAAAACCAGTTCTGGATATAAAACCAGTTCTGGATATGAGACAAGTTTCGGATATAAAACGAGATCTGGATATTTTTTTTTTGTGTTGCCGTATTTCTCTATTTGCCAAGACGGTGTGCTTTGCACTATGTTTTTATTTTGCGCCTGTCTGCCCAGTGGATCCGGCTTCGGCATGCATTAAGTGTGAGGGTCTGCTTTCTCTTGCATTTTCTAAAGGTTTGCTTCCCTGGGTAACGGCCGATGCTGTGATGGGGAGCGAACCCAGCACCTTCGGAGTGTGAGCCGTGTCACTTAACCACTAGCCTACACCGTCCCAAGTTATGGATATAAACTTAACTTAACTTAACGTCTTTATACTGGTTTAGAAGACCCTGCAGAGTCTGTATACAATCAGTTCCAGTTATGAGACGGGTATCCGGTACCAATTTACGAGTCGTACTTCGCTTATTTATGTTTCCTGGCTTGCATATATCTTATTTTAAGTGTTTTGAAATGTAATTTTCTTTGTGGTCGTAGCGTTGCTCTAATAACTACTTACTGACGTTGTAGCTTCTTAATGTTTCTATATTTATCACGTTATCTGATATCCACCAGGAGGCTGCAAGGATGTTTATGAGAAAACCAAATGTAAAGTCTGGATGGAAAGAGGCGACTGCATCACAAATGATAGATGGATGAAACTCAATTGCAAGGCCACGTGTAACCTATGTGGCGGGGCAGCCACAACTGGACTAAGTGAGTATTCTTCAAGCGCGCTACCAATTATTTTTAATTATAGGAGTTCCAAGCAATTTCAGAGCGGAGGCAGAGACACTGAAGGCTGCAGTAAAAGCAATGCTGACAGGCGAAAGCAATGAAAGCCAGATAGTCCTATTTACAAATGCCCTGGCCGTGGTTACAGCACTAAAAAGACAGAAAAATACTGAACTTAATGATTTAAAAGCAGAACTCTGTCAACTATGACAGCAGTCCGCACCAAAAAGAGTAGTGGTACAGTGGGTTCCATCCCACTGTAACATCCAAGACAACGAGTAGGCAGACAGACTGGCAAAAGAAGGTGCAAGACTACCACAACCAGATTCTAGTGTGACCTACGAAGAGTCCAAAAGGTTTATTAGGGCCAGATACATGGCCAAATGGGAAACAGAACATACTGGCTACACAAAAAACGATGCCTATTACCAGTTGAACATAAGAGAGCAGGTCGTGGTCTTCAGACTCCGCACAGGCCACAACAGACTGAGGTACCATCTATTTAATAAACTGAAGATAGGTGGCACTGACGAATGCACGTATGGTACAGGGAAAATGACCACTGAACATCTGCTGCAAAATTGCCCGACATACGAGGACCAGAGAAAGCACATGTGGCCATCACCAGTGGCAACACTAGACAAGCTCTAATGCAGTGTCGACATCCTCAGGATGACAGCTGCTTTCTTCGAACAAATTCAAGTTGACGTCTGACAGCGTACGAAGAAGAAGAAGAAGAAATAGAGGAGTTCAGGTCGGGATATATGTGTGACAGAGAAGAAAATAGGATCACTGCTGCACTGAGAGCTTTTATTTGTCACTAATTGCACGACTCGAGAAACGTTTCAACAGTCCGGCTTTTGGCTCAGGCGACATTCATTTTCAGTGCAAAGTCTTTTTAGTGATTGCACACAAGTTGAAACCTAGATTTGGCTTGGCTTGGCTTCGTTCATTCTCAATCTCCCACTACCAAACACTGAAAGGGATTAATTAGCAGAATGTAGTCCAGAGAACGGAATGCGTTGTGTCGTAGTTTACAGCTTGACTGCGATATTTGCACCTTTCGGCCCAACACATCTGACTTCAGCAATCATTTTTTGAGTACCGGGTTAGCATTCCCTCTTTGATCCCTTCTTCTTAGCTGTCTGCCCTGCTGCAGCCTGTTATCCAGGATCACCGCGTGGAGGTGTAGAAAGGTCTTGGCAGCTTTATCGAAACCTGGATTTCAAATATGTCTCTCGCGTTTTCATATAACTACCAAAAAAAAATACCGTCTGTCGTTGACAGAAGTCTACATTTGTCTAAAGAAAGTAAAGATCTTAACAAACCACAGTTGGAGCCTATGGGGTAGATGATTCTATACATGTGACTTGAACAATAATAGGAACATTGCCAAACTGAGAGCATGTTGTGGGAGACGTGGTCAAAACCCTTAAGGATAGAAGACTTAGTAGGGCTGGGACAAGAATAGACTCACTGCCTCACGACGACCATCTGAGACCAATAGCAGTAAAGTCAAACCTTTCTAGGATCGAAAACTTTCTGGCTGGGACTAGTCGAAAAGAGCATCACCGCCACAGCGAAGCCATGCAGCAATAGTGGCCAACAGTGTTGGCTAACCTCACTATGGTCAATGTGACATGGACGAGAATAGATTCACTGCCACAATGAGAATATGTCGTTGGAAGCGGCTTGCGGTGTGGTCACACCTTTCTTGGATCGAAGACTTTCTGAGTGGGACTAAGACGGGATATGGCTCCCGCTACACTGAGAACATGTTGGCTTCGGTGGCTAATAGTGGAAGCTAACTTCTCTATAGTTTAAGAATTTATTTATTTACTTGTTTAGGGTCGAAGATCCTCTGAGTGGGACTAAGACGGGATATGGCTCCCGCTACACTGAGAACAAGTTGGCTTCGGTGGCTAATAGTGGAAGCTAACTTCTCTATAGTTTAAGAATTTATTTATTTACTTGTTTAGGGTCGAAGACTCTCTGAGTGGGGCAGACGAAAATAGCATTACTGCCACACTGAGAAAATGTCGTTGAAAAGGACTAACAGTGCTGAATAACCGGTCTGTTAGATGATCTTCCTACACTTTGTTCAAACGTACATGAATCAAATAAAGGTAGCAGTCAGCTCGAAGTTACTGACATCTTTTAACAGTTTTTCATGAAAGAAAACAAGCTGCTTCCAAGTGTCGCTTCTTGAACCAATGGACGATGGGCATGCCTGTAACAAGTGTTAAGATAACAGTGGGTTAATGCCACGAGAACGCAACCTTTCATCCTCTGCAATCATTGCTCATTTAGACTGGGACTCTGTATTCGACAATAGGGTCTGAATACCGTAGTACATTTTTCTCTCTATAGAATTTGGTATAGGTCAAATCATTCTCATTAGATCTGCGAGCTAGTAGAAGTCCAGGAGTACATGAGCTGGGGGCAGTCCAGGAGAACATGAGCTGGGGGCAGTCCAGGAGTACATGAGCTGGGGGCAGTCCTGAAGTACATGAGCTGGGGGCAGTCCGGAAGTACATGTGCTGGTGGCAGTCCTGAAGTACATGTGCTGGGGGCAGTCCTGAAGTACATGTGCTGGGGGCAGTCCTGAAGTACATGTGCTGGTGGGGGGGGGCAATCTAGGAGTACATGAGCTGGGGTCAGTCCTGAAGTACACGTGCTGGGGGCAGTCCTGAAGTACATGTGCTGGTGGGGGGGGGGGCAATCTAGGAGTACATGAGCTGGGGTCAGTCCTGAAGAAGATGAGCTGAGGGCAGTCCTGAAGTACATGTGCTGGGGGCAGTCCTGAAGTACATGAGCTGGAGGCAGTCCTGAAGTACATGAGCTGGGGGTAATCTAGCAGTACATGTGCTGGGGGTAATCTAGCAGTACATGAGCTGGGAGCAGTCCTGGAGTACATGAACTGGGGGCAGTTCAGGAGTATATGAGCTGGGAGCAGTCCTGGAGTACATGAACTGGGGGCAGTTCAGGAGTGTATGAGCTGGGGGCAGTCCAGGAGTACATGAGCTGGGGGCAGTCCTGGAGTACATGAGCTGGGGGCATTCGTGAAGTACATAGGCTGGGGTCAGTTCTGGAGTACATGAGCTAGGGGCAGTCCTGAAGTAAATGAGCTGGGGGCAGTCCTGAAGTACATGAGCTGGAGGTAGTCCTGGAGCCCATGAGCTGAGGGCAGTCTTGAACTACATGAGCTGGGGACAATCTAGGAGTACAGGAGCTGGGGGCAGTCCAGGAGTACATGAGCTGGGGGCAGTCCTGAAGTACATGAGCTGGGGCAGTCCTGAAGTACATGGAGGCAGTCCTGGAGTACATGAGCTGCTGTCATGTCTGACATGCCGCAGTAACAAAAGATGGTGGTACATATTATGAACTTGGTGGCAGCTGATGCCTCATTCTGTTGGGGACAGTTGATAACCTTGTTTTTTTTCTGGACAGCCATTTATGTAGTGTTTCAAGTGTTCTTCTTGCTCTTTTACACTGAAATGTTATATTATTATTGCTTTTACTTCTTTGTAATTGAACAGACATTCTTTCTGTATCAGTTTTGCTTGCTCTTTGGGAAGACGGTTAGCATCCTCGTTATACTGAGACAGTATCCACTGAATCATTATTTTGTGAAACCCTTGAGACATTTTTGCTATGGCTACCCTCAATTTGTTCTAATCAGGTCCACGGATACAAGCAAAGCGTAATTCTTTCGTTTATAGTATAGATGACTTGTTGATTTGTTAAAAAAATATCATCTCGTCTTTCCAGCGTCCTTTTGTTTGTTTGCTTGTTTTTGTTGTTTTTGCTCAGGGTTTGCTTTCCCGAGGAAACGGCCGGTGATGTGATGAGGATCGAACCCAGCACCTTTGGGTTGTGAGCCGTGTTACTTAACGACTAGCCACCGCCGTCCCCCCTATTTTATATGGACAGGGTGTCTTGTTTCCAAGTAATGCTGTAGAAACCCTCCATGTCTGACAATATCATCTGCCCCTTCATTACAATGAGCACGTATCCACTCGGATTGTGTCCTGTTTGAAGCACAGGGCCAAAGATTTAAGCGATATCAAGATGCTGTTAACTGTTCAGCTGTCGTTTTAGTGATGTTATTTCTGAGAATGCTTTTGTGAAGATAATGACTTGTATATTGTTTGATCCCAACAGCAAACTGCGCGAACACACACGAAGATAGCAATAAATGTGACAACTGGGCAAAGGATGGGGAGTGCTCTGTGAACGCTCAGTGGATGTTTTCAAACTGCAGAAAGTCTTGCGGGATGTGTTCTCAAGAGTCGATCGATGAAGGAGAGGACAACGAAGGAGTGGACGAGGATAAAAGTGAGTTGCTTGCACATCTGTTTGTTGTCATTGATTTTGTCCCAAGCTTGAGCCCTATTCATTTTAATGCCAGTTTGTTATTCATTTATTCTGTCACAAACGTCAGTCTATTCAATGTAATGTCAGTGTGTTGTCCATACATTCTATCACAAACTTTAGTCTATTCACTTTAATGTCAGTATGTTGTCCATACATTCTATCACAAACGGGTCTATTCACTTTAATATCAGTGTATTGTCCATACATTATATCACAAACTTGAGTCTATTCACTGAAATGTCAGTGTGTTGTCCATACATTCTATCACGAACTTGAGTCTATTCACTTTATTGTCAGTGTGTTGTCCATTCATTCTGTCACAAACTTAACTTTAAGTCAGTGTGTTGTCCATGCATTCTATCTCAAACTTGAGTCTATTCACTTTAATGTCAGTGTATTGTCCATTCATTCTGTCACAAACTTGAGTCTATTCACTTAAAAAGTATTATCGCGTCTCTACCACCACATCTTTTTCATGAACAGCAACAACATCATCTTCATTATCACAGTTAATATCAATAATATCAATAATATTTTCCTAATTAATTTAGAAAAATCGTCCAGATTTAGCCGGATGTTCTTACTTCTGAGAACCGGTTGGTAGAACTGCTATAATGCGAATCTTCTGGGCAAGATGCCACTAGTTTAAAACCTAGGTAAAAGCATCGACTTGTTTCTCCCGGGACTGAATAAGAACCTAGCTTGCACACTGCGTGGCGATTGCAACAACAAACTGCATTTATTTCTCACTGCAACAAATCTCACCAGGCGGTCTCCAGCAATCTACTTATATGTCTTAATTTCACTTTTTGTGGAGCACCATCTTTGAATTTAAAATCGAGCGTTCGACATACTCCATTTAGACTTGTGGTTTGTTAGGATGTATCATAAAATAAATAATTAATGTACGTTTTAACTTGTCTGATAGATAAATAAAACTATACCAAACCCCAAAATTAAAAGAGTATATGCTTTGTCAACAAACTGTCACAAAGATTGTTGGCTCGCATTGATTCTACAATGTCGTAAGGGAAGAGGAGACTAATGTCTGGTCAGGCAAAACATACTGATCGGACAATGTTAGTCAGGGTCAGGAAAAATATACTGATAGGGCAATGTTAGTCAGGGTCAAGCAAAATATACTGATTGGCATAATGTTAGTCAAGGTAGACGAAATATACTGACCAAGACCTCCACCTCACTTCCACGAGGTTCTCCACACAAAACTGGCTGCTTCATGGCAGCCTGGCTAACGAGGTGGCGGATCGACATGATCCCGTAGTAGTGAGCGACACGCAGATAAAGTCACGCATAGCCCAACTGCCTGGAAGGCGAGGGTCTACCTTCATTGACACGCTGAGAATGCGAGGAAAGCTACTGCAACCTGTTCATGGCAAACAAAAGAGTAAACCTTCTGATTGTGATCGGTCAACAACAACAAGATTGCAAATCTTCCTTCGTTTTCTGCGTTCGTCCTGAAAAGAACGCTGTGGCGTTGTGTTGTAGTTTACAGCGAGGCTGTCATATTTTCGCCATTTTGCCCATCACATCTGGTTTCAGCTGGCGTTTCTGGGTACTACACTTGCCTTCCCACTGCGACCCTTATCCTCTTAGACTACACTATTGTGGAATAGTGTCTTGGTCAGTTATGGGTCACTGGCCATGGTGCAAGCAGTCAGCCATGATCGCTGGCCGCTGTCAGTTCATTCAGTGCTGCATCTTCAGCCTCGGGTCTTGATTAGTATGTTTCACCAGACTCTGATGAGTCTTCGATCCCAGCAACGTATTGGTATTAAACGTAGAATTGATTGATTGTCGTTTTGTTTTCCACAGTGGCGTGTGAAAACACCAACTCAAATTGCGAGAGCTGGGCTCAAAATGAACAGTGCGAGTCTAACTCAAACTGGATGATCTCAAACTGCAGACAGGCATGCAATAAGTGTGATGATGGTAAGTTTATGTGTGTGACTCAATTTTTTGCTTTCTTCTTTGCGTTCAGGATCTTTTGGTCCTGCTATATTTGCAGGCCAGTTGCCATGATGAAGTATGTAGTCTTCACCAGGTCGGAGCGGCTACCCCACAGCTTTTGTCTCAGATCCGCACTCTCTGGCCAGGCCTGGTATTTCATTTCCCTATAGATTGAGCATTCCTGTAGAATGTGTTCAGGGTTCTGGTATCCTGTTCAACATGGTCACTCATCAGCGTGTGAGATCTTCAGTCGGTATAGAAGTTCTAGTAGTCTGCAGCGTCCAGTTCTCAGACGAAATAAGGTAGTTTGTTGATTTCTTTTGAGATGGTGAATTGGGTCTGGCGTACTGCTTATGTTTCTGTCTTCTCTCTATTGGTGTATATACTGATTTCTGATTATGTTCTCGATCTCTCTGCATGGTAATGATTAAATTATCCCTTTTTGCTGCCATCTTTTGCTAGAGGGTCAGCTCTCTCGTTTCCTGTGATTCCGCAATGGGGGAGTAGCCACTGCAGTGCTATTGTTGAGGATCTCTGAAGTGTGTGACTCAATTCAAACAATCCTCCTAGGCAACCACATCCCGTCGCTCTGATGGTTGATATGATCACGATTGATGGCATATCTAAACAAAAGGCACTAGCTCATCGGGAACGATGATGGTCACTGCACCAGGATAAAAACCTAGGCTTTACATGGGACAAAATCTCTAGTAACCTATAGAGACCTAAAGAAATCTATTGTGACCTTTAGAAATCTAAAGTGACATATAGAGTCCTATAGAGACCTATAGTGACCTTTAGAAGTCTAGAGTGACATATAAAGTCCTAAAGAAACTTATAGAGACCTAAAGAAATCTATTGTGACCTTTAGAAATTTAAAGTGACATATAGAGTCCTATAGAGACCTATAGTGACCTTTAGAAGTCTAGAGTGATATATAGAGTCCTAACGAAACTTATAGAGACCTAAAGAAATCTATTGTGACCTTTAGAAATGTAAAGTGACATATAGAGTCCTATAGAGACCTATAGTGACCTTTAGAAGTCTAAAGTAACATATAGAGTCCTAAAGAAACTTATAGAGACCTAAAGAAATCTATTGTGACCTTTAGAAATTTAAAGTGACATACAGAGTCCTAAAGAAACTTATTGTGACCTTAAGAGATCTATAGAAATCTATAGTAACCTAGAGAGTCCTATAGAGACCTATGGTGATCCAAATAGACATACAGAGACCCATTTTTTTAATTGATGAGGTAAACATGTATATTTATTTGTATACTTTGGCTTCATGTACCTTTAACCAACTAATATTTTGAAATCAAAATCAGTAAGCAATCACACAAAGCTCATGAACTGCAACATAATATCAGTGCTAACATTTGGATGTGAAAGGTGGAAAACGACATAGACGCTAGAAAATAAACTGAACTCGTTTAGAAAATAAAGGTCTTAGAAAACTATTGAACATTGATTGAGAAAAATGTAAGACTAACAAATTAAAGGAAAATCGCCAACCAGCAATATGTTTCTACCATCATAAGAAAAAAAACGGTAGACATACATCGGAAATGGGCTTAGAATGAATAGCAACAGACTCCCCATATAAATATTTATGACGGCTCCAGCTGGCAGCAGAAAGAGAGGACGATCAAAACAGTCTCTTCGCAGAATGATCTTCAGAAAAGGCTCAACTAAAAATGGTTTAAACAACATAGAATAATAACGCGAATCGTCCAAACCTGTTTCTACCTTATGCACCGTGTTTGGCCATCAAAGAACAAGGATATATATTTTTGTCTCTTTGTGTATACGTGCTGGGGTATGTGTTTTGCGTGAACATATTTTTCCATGTGTTATCATTTCTAGTTTCGTCTAAGCTGTTCTAAGTGGAATACTGTGATTCACACAGTCTTGGCCACTCTCTGACTAATGACTTCCGCCTGATATATTGTATTTGTTGTCATATCTATTGACGTTTGCTTACTTTGTGTTTTGTTACGCGTTTTCGTTTGTTCTTTGTCCCTGATGAAGATCTTGTGGTCGTAACGTGAGTTTTCCTTTATTTCTGTACTGGTTCGCTAACCGAACCATACTTTAAGAAGTTTTTGTCGACCCTTATTGAGAATTCATTTGGAATTCTTAGATTTTTTATTCGTTTAGTAAGTTGAAAGCGTCTGGTTAGGGTAATGGTAGAGAACTTGCTTGTTACGGCAAATGTACGGGTGTTCTACTCCATCAACCGTCACGCTCCAGATGACGTAACTGTAAATGGGTGCCTGACAATGTTTGTGAAAGAAAAGGAAGTGAGGAAAAGAACTGGCCAGCCCACCTCACACAATTTGTGGCTTAGTATACTAATTCACTTGAAATAACCCTTAAACATCTGCTGCAAAATTGCCCGACATACGAGGACCATGTGGCCTTCACCAGTGCCACCACTAGACAAGCTCAATGGCAGTGCCCACAGCCTCGGGACGACCGCTGCTTTCTTCGAACAAATTCACGTTGACATCTGACAGCGTGCAAAGAAGAAGAAGAAAAAGAAGAAGAAGAAGAACAAACATTTTCTTGTTATTTTTCTTCTTCTTATTCTTCTTATTATTATTTTTCTTCTTCTTCTTCTTCTTCTTCTTTGTACGCTGTCAGATGTCAACTTGAATTTGTTTCTTGTTTAAGAAGCAAAAGAACAAGAAAAAGAAGAAGAAAAAGAAGAAGAAGCAGAAGAAGAAGAAGAAGAAGAAGAAGAAGAAGAGGAAGAAGAAGAAATCCACTTCATTCCGACCAGTGGTTAGAAGACAGCTTTTCCATTGTAGTAAATTGTTTACCAAGTTGACAGGGAATTATTAAATAATGTTTTGTTCATAACATTTAATTTATTTATTTCCTAGGCACGTGCAAAAATTTATTTGAAGATGTTCAGTGCGAAATATGGGCTCAGAAACTGGAGTGTTTAACAAACTCTATTTGGATGGCTAAACATTGCGCCAGGGCATGTGGGCGTGGCGTATGCGAAAAGGTTGTTCCTACTGTTCACAATCTTCAGACAACCACTTCTATGACATCAAGACGGACGACAACCAAATCAACAGTCGTCACTACTGGTAAATATACAAATATTTGTAAAAGTTTTCAACATCACAATTGCCACGTGTGTTATTTCATTCCAGTTCTGTGGATTACTTGAAGTAATCGATGGTGAATGCTGTTTCAAGCACCAGCACACGATTCTAGTCTTAATCATGCAGAAAAGCAGGTATCTTATTTATCGGATTCCGTGGCGAAGTGGTTAAATATTGGCCTCGTGATCAGGTGGTTTGGGTTCGACACCAGACTCCGCCGTCTTTTTCATGGGTGCTTGATGCGGAGTCCCCTGCATCTCGTAATCGCCCCATAGTCGTCTTGTCCTTGACTTGCCACTGGGATCGGGCGGCTCGAGACAAGAGAGTGAAGATAAAAAGTAGCGCAGTTAATCCTTACTAAAAATAGCGCTAGCAAAACAAATTATGCCATCATCGTCTACGATGGACAGCGGCCTTTGCCTTTGCCTTTGCCTTTATTTATCGTTAGGAAAGTCAGGACTCTGGTGTGGAGAATTGACCACACAAGCTCGCCAAAAAGCGAAGAGTTCAGTACATTTCATCTTCAACGGCGTACCTGCTATATCACTCTTCTTTTCCATGTTCTAGTAATTGATCATGCTAGATATACAGTCACGTTGTCAGCACGAAGTTCACACCATTTTCTAGGTCCGGACGACAGCTACAAAGCTTCTACCTCAGCTCTGCTCCCTTTTGTAGGTCTAAACAGCAGCCCCAAAGCTTCTGTCTTAGATCTGTCCCATCTGGTAGGTCTAAACAGCAGCCCCAAAGCTTTTTTCTCAGCTCTACTCCCTTTGGTAGGTCTAAACAACAGCCCCAAAGCTTCTGTGTCAGCTCTGCCCCATCTGGTAGGTCTAAACAGCAGCCCCAGAGCTCTGCCTCAGCTCTGCTCCCTCTGGTAGGTCTAAACAGCAGCCCCAAAGCTTCTGCCTCAGCTTTGCTCCCTCTGGTAGGTCTAAACGGCAGCCCCATAGCTTCTACCTCAGCTCTGCTCCCTCTGGTAGGTCTAAACGGCAGCCCTATAGCTTCTACCTCAGCTCTGCTTCCTCTGGTAGGTCTAAACGGCAGCCCTATAGCTTCTACCTCAGCTCTGCTTCCTCTGGTAGGTCCAAACAGCTGCCCCAGAGCTTCTACCTTAGCTCTGCTCCCTCTGGTAGGTCTAAACGGCAGCCCTATAGCTTCTACCTCAGCTCTGCTTCCTCTGGTAGGTCCAAACAGCTGCCCCAGAGCTTCTACCTCCGCTCTGCTTCCTCTGATAGGTCTAAACAGCAGCCCCAGAGCTTCTACCTCAGCTCTGCTTCCTCTGGTAGGTCCAAACAGCTGCCCCAGAGCTTCTACCTCCGCTCTGCTCCCTCTGGTAGGTCCAAACAGCAGCCCCAGAGCTTCTACCTCAGCTCTGCTCCCTCTGGTAGGTCTAAACAGCAGCCCCAGAGCTTCTACCTCCGCTCTGCTCCCTCTGGTAGGTCTAAACAGCAGCCCCAGAGCTTCTACCTCAGCTATCTTCCCTCTGGTAGGTCTAAACAGCAACACCATAGCTTCTACCTCAGCTCTGCTCCCTCTGGCCAGGTTTTGACGGTTGTCCCAAAGCTTCTGTCTCATCTCATCCCTCAATGACCAGGTCGTAGAGTCTTGTTTGTTCGGCTCTGCCTTCATACGACCATAAAGGTTAGCGGAAGTGCCGGTCAATGACATGGTCCGACTCCGCTTCCTTCTGGTTGTAGCTGGTGCGTGGAAGGAACTATGCCATGATGAGAGCTGAGATTGCTGCTTGAACATAACCCGTGGTTCCGTGTGTTCCCAGTATCTATGCCGTAGCTAACGCTTAGCCTAGCTAGCTATGACACTACATTGACGTAAGCACTTTCGTAATATAATGTCCTTCGTTTAAATTATCTGGAGTGGACTATTGCCCCGGCCCTGCTGAAATCCTCAAAAATAAAATTGATCAATTGTGAAATAAATCAATGATGTAATTGATCAATGACGAAATCGATCAATGATGAAACCAATCAATTATGAAATCGGTCAATAGTGTGATCAGTTGATGATGAAATAAATCAGTGATGAAATCTATCAATGGTAATATCAATCAACCATCGCTAGGTAAGTAATGGAGCTGCAAACAATGAATCAGCAATGTACAGAATATAAGAAGTTGAAATCTACTGTAGGTCGATCAGTAAAGCTCGTGATGGACCGGGATTGCATGTAACCAGCGACGAGAAGGTGGTATCCGTTATTCAAGTCGCGGGTCGCGAATAAAAACCAGAATCAATGTAAGTCAGTGACAGGCGAACCACATTCATCTATAGCTGAGGTGGTCAAAACGGGTACACGAGCCACAGGCTCTTTGGCACGTAATGTGCAGCTGGTGGAAAGTTTGACCATGTTAATTTTTCTATCACAATTAATATGGAAGGTAAATATCGTGTTGCATCACAATTAATATGGAAGGTAAATATCGTGTTGTATCACAATTAATTTGGAAGGTAAATATCGTGTTGTATTACAATTAATATGGAAGATAAAAACTGTTTTTGTATCGCATTTAACATGGAAACATGGAAGGTAAATATCCTTTTGTATCACAATTAATTTATAATCATTATCCTCCGTTAACATTTGGTGACGAACGGCTGGAGTTTACTCTACAATACATTGCATTTGTCGTTTTCCAAGGTTCTGCTCCGTACAGAAGTACTGACTTGACATTTCAATTAACCAATCTAAACTTGCATTTACGTAGATTCAGCGTCATCATCATGCAGCATGTCCTTTGCAGAACTCTCTCACAACAGCCGATATGTAAGACTTTCGATCTCTAGCTAGAACGTCGCTCTCACAACAGCCGATCTGTACGACTCTCGATCTCTAGCCAGAACGTCGCTCTCACAACAGCCGATCTGTAAGACTCTCGATCTCTAGCCAGAACGTCGCTTTCACAACAGCCGATCTGTATGACTCTCGATCTCTAGCCAGAACGTCGCTCTCACAACAGCGGATATGTAAGACTCTCCATCTCTAGCCAGAACGTCGCTCTCACAACAGCCGATCTGTATGACTCTCGATCTCAAGCCAGTACGTCGCTCTCACAACAGCCAATCTGTATGACTCTCGATCTCTAGCTAGAACGTCGCTCTGACAACAGCCGATCTGTAAGACTCTCGATCTCTAGCCATAACGTCGCTCTCACAACAGCCGATCTGTAAGACTCTCGATCTCTAGCCAGAACGTCGCTCTCACAACAGCCGATCTGTAAGACTCTCGATCTCTAGCTAGGTCGCTCTCACAACAGCCTGCATTTTTCCTTTTCGCTACCCATGGTATTTTGAGAACTGTTCTTAAGCATTTTAGTCCAAATTATTCAACACTTTTCTTAAGTGTATGTGTGGTGGTCCACGTTTCACATCCGTACGTTGCCACTGGGAAGATGCAAGTTCGCAGGATTTTTATGTTGGTCATTTTATTACAGTTATGTCACGTGGTTTCTCATTTTATTCAAACTCTGCATTACCATATGCATTCTTCAGCTGACTTCCGTCAGGCAATCTCCATTGTTGCTTATAATTGCTTTTTAAACTTGTGACTTTCTTAATTTCCTGTTGTTCGAAAATAACGTTGACTATGAACTTAAAATTGCTTATTCCATGTACTCCACCAGCATCTTGCAAGAACACCCACAGCTCAGACATAGAGTGCGATATCTGGTCCAAAAGTGGTCATTGCAGCATTAACCCTGGCTGGATGTTGATCTACTGTGCCAAATCATGTAACGTTTGTTCCACTGGCGGTAGAGCCACTACTACGTCCAGAACATCCACAGGTGCGTATCCAAGGTTATTTTTTAAAATAAAAAAATGTCCGCTTTTACTTAACTAAACGTCTTTAAACTGGTTTAGAACACTCTCCAAAGGCTGTATACAACTAGTTTCTTTGGAGGGGTTAAACCGATGTGCGAGTCCATTTGAATAGAATCAAACACTAGAATTAAGTAGACCCGCAGCCAGTTAGGCACCATCTATCAAACCAACTGGATGATGGTACAAATAATGGTTGGGTAGACTTTTAGCTAGAACTGTGAATTCTGTCAAGCAGCGGCCGTTAAGTCTACTCTTTTCGATTTGTGCCAAGGAATTTTTAATGTGCTCAACATTGAACTAGAGCATCCAATCTCGCTACCCAGAGATCAAGGGAATTTTTGCAAGAAGATCCAGGTGAAAGAAATCTCGGTCCCCACCGTAATTGGAGCGCCCGACCTTTCCGCACCCAAGGCGGACCTCTTTCCTCGGGACCACTGAGTCCTGTAAGAATCGACGTCATTACACTCGATGCAGACCCATAGGTGCTCAGTTCCTTTAAGAAAATCAAGAAGAGTGTCGATATTGATGTTACTTGTAGCTCGCTGGTTGTACACACTCCTGCTTTTTCTGTCAATCAACCTCCACCCCCCACCCCTTCCCGCCCCAAATTCCTCTCCGCTAGACCTACGTATGATTTTTTTTCAAAATCTTACCATCTCTGTATTGCTGGTTCGTAGACCACAATCTTCATCCAAAAGGTTCTAAAGTCATTTAAGTCAAGTAAAGGACAAAGTTCTCCTAAGTGATTGCGAGACTGAAAAGAAAAGAGCCACTGAAACCTTCTAAAGGTAAAAGTAGTCCTACAGCAGACGCTGCTGTAATGGATTTTTTGTGTGTGTTCTTCTTATTTCTCTAATCACCAAGTCGGTGTTCGTTGCACTGTGGTTTTTATTTTGCACCTGCCGGCCCAGTGCATTCAACCAGCATTCATTTGATCTAAGGGTCTGCTTTCTTCTGCATTTTCTAAGGGTCTGCTTCCTTCTGCATTTTCTAAGGGTCTGCTTCCCCGGGGTAACGGCATGTGCTGTGATGGGGATTGAACCCAGCACCTTCGGATTGTGAGCCGTGTCCCTTAGCCACTAGCCCACGCCGTCCCCTGTAAGGGATGAAGTGTTAGAGACTTCACTGTACAAGGCCACATCTTCTTTATGACATATAGGGACCAGTATATCCTCTCTTTGAGGGGAACTCGGATCTTATCGGCGTCTGCTTCGTCACAATTCACAAGTCTGTAATTCATGACTGGAACGAAAACATAATTAAAGGCATCATGCTTTATTTTAATAAATCTTAAAACCAGAATCTCTGATGATCTTATTTAGGTGATTCAAAGATTGTTGGACCTAGTCAATAGCCTGGTCCATTCACGAATTATTGGACCTCGTCAATGCTATGATCCATTCAAAGATTGTTGGACCTAGTTAATGGCCTAGTCCATTCAAGAATTGTTGGATCTCGTTAATGGCCTGGTCCATTCAAGGATTGTTGGATCTCGTTAATGGCCTGGTCCATTCAAGGATTGTTGGATCTCGTTAATGGCCTGGTCCATTCAAGGATTGTTGGATCTCGCCAATGGCCTGGTCCATTCAAGGAATTTTGGACCTAGTCAATGGCCTGGCCCATTCAAGGATTGTTGGACCTAGTCAATGGCCTGGTCCATTCAAGGATTGTTAAATCTGGTCAATGGTATGGTCCATTCAGGATTGTTGGACGTCGTCAATGGTATGGTCCATTCAATGATTTTTGAACTTCATCAATGGTATGGTCCATTCAAGGATTGTTGGACCTCGTCAATGGCCTGGTCCATTCCAAGATTGTTGGACCCTGTCAATGGCCTGGTCCATTCAAGGATTGTTGTACCCCCCTCAATGGCCTGGTCCATTCCAAGATTGTTGGACCCCCCTTAAAATGGTACAACCTGTCATATGCGAATTATCAATGAGCAAAATACATTAATTTCACTTTATTTTTCTTCTCCTCCACCCTCTGACGTGACCAGGTACTGACAACATTTGTGATGACGTGGACACTAAATGTGTTGGCTGGGCTAAGAGTGGTTACTGCAACAGTAACCCGCAATACAACCTGAAGTATTGTAAGAAGTCTTGTAACAATTGCAATGGTGAGTCTTCTAAATGTTGTCTGGTGTTCACAACCAAATAGGATATGAGTGTTGACGGCGAGGGAGAAAGATCAGTTGATAGAAAGGGAGATTAATCAACAGGTCATTACTGAACAAATGGCTTGGCTTGGCTTGGTTTGGCTTGGCTTGGTTTGGCTTGGCTTGGCTTGGTTTGGCTTGGCTTGGTTTGGCTTGGCTTGGCTTGGCTTGGCTTGGTTTGGCTTGGCTTGGCTTGGCTTCGTTCGTTCTCAATCTCCCACTAGCAAGCCCTAAAAGGGCTTAAGTAGCAGAATGTAGTCCAGAGAATGGAATGCGTTGTGACGTAGTTTACAGCTTGACTGCGATATTTGCACCTGTCGGTCCAACACATCCGATTTAGCAAGCATTTTTTGAGTACCGGGTTAGCATTCCCTCTTCGATCCCTTCTCCTTAACCAGTGTGCCCTCCTGCAGCCTGTTATCCAGGATCACCGCGTGGAGGTGTAGAAGGGTCTTGGCAGCTCTGGTTCGCTGGTCCTGACGTTAGCAGTCAACTATGGGTAGCTGACCACTGCAGCTCAAACGGCTTAAAAGGTACCGGTTCAGTCCGGGAAGTAAAAGCGACGAGGGAGAGGAGATGGCTACTGCCCTCATATAGCCGATCTTTTGAAATGGGAGATCGCTAACACCTCACACCCCTACGACAGTAATGCTATGTGTTAGTTTACTTTACTTTTTACTACTAACAAACAACTGAAACTTGAGATGCTAAGAACATGCATATTCCATGTACGGGTGCGAGACATGGACAAGGAAGAAAATTGCAAGGAAGGAAATTGGAGTGTTCAAAAGAAAATTGGAGTGTTCAAAAGAAAATTGGAGTGTTCAAAAGAAAATTGGAGTGTTCAAAAGAAAATTGTTACAGCAGAATCCTACAAATTTCTTGGATAAAGAAAATGGCAATTAAAGCCACTCTATAAGGCCTGAATGTTGAAGAAAACTGACTCATAAACAATGTTATGTTTCAGAAATTTAATTTTTTAGGACATGTCAAACATCATTACGAACTGGAAAGAATGGTCATGGACGGCATGGTACCTGGAAGGCGACGCAGGGCTCGACCAAGGCGAAGGTGGATACAAGATATCAAGGATACTCTAAACATGAACATGGAGCAGGCGGGAAGATTGACTGCAGACCGAGATTCATATCGGGTGGCTGTAATAAGCGCGATGTTCTACAAAGGACATGTCACACGATCATGATGACTAGACTAGACTAGGCTGGACTAGACTAGACTGGACTGGACTAGGCTAGACTGGACTAGTTAAAACATTCTGGTCTGTAAGTAACGGTCCCCTGAGAGATACGAGTAACTTTTGGTAATTAATGTGTATTATGCATCCACTAATCACGTGTCTCTTTCATTCAGGCTGTCGAGATACTAACTCTCTGTGCGGTATATGGGCCAAGGACATGCAGTGTCAGAAAAATCCCAGATACATGCTGAGGAACTGTCAGAGATCCTGCAACACCTGCTCAATGTATGAATTTTTATTCCAACTCTCCATCGTGATATGTAACACTTGTTCTGTTCCGTTTAATCACACGCTCACATTATATATTTCTGAGCAGCGTCACGCTTTTTGTTATAAATAGAATATATTTTCAAATATAAAGAGCTTTAGACGTATCCCTGTCAAGATAGTAGGGGCAATGAGAAATATGTTTAAGTTCGTGAACTTTTCAATTTAAAACTAAACAAATATATTTGGCTTGGCTTGACTTTGTTCGTTCTCAATTTCCCGCTAACAACCCCTAATAGGACTTGAGTAGCAAAATGTAGTCCAGAGAACGGAATGCGTTGTGTCATAGTTTACAGCTTGACTGCGATATTTGCACCTTTCGGTCCAACACATCCGACTTCAGCAATCATTTTTTGAGTACCGGTATCACCGCATGGAGGTGTAGAAGAGTCTTGGCAGCTCTGGTTCACTGACCCTGACGCTAGCAGTCAGCTATGGGTCATTGACCCCTGCAGCTCATGCGCTGCTGAGCGTCTTGATCCCACAAATATATTTATAACCATATGAGGAAAATAGAGGACACTCTCTAATAAACTATTTTACTTCTTATTTTTGATTGGAACGCAATCTGACCAACTACCAGGTTCGCCTTTAACGCTTGGCGATCGGGTTTTTGCTACCGTGGCAGATCGAGAACAAGATGGATAGAAAATGTTGCTGAAATTTTGCATTAAATGCTGGGATCAGTGCATAAACGTTTCAGGAGATTTTATAGAAAAAAAAGGCATTTTGACAACTTAAAAAAAATTCTTTACAAAAAAAAGTCCCGGTTTGACTTGAATATATATGCATGTATGTTATTTTTTATAAATTGTCGTTTCCTTAGCAATTTGTTTTACACGATGAGGTCACTAACCACACGCACAACTCTCTTTAGTCGTCTTTGATGGCACAAATAAAGATGCATCAGTCTTAATCTTTTCTCCTCAGTAAGGGGTCCCATAATCCACTTGAAAATTTCACTATTTTCACTTACATTAGATTCTAAGTGAGCTTCAAGCAAATTCAGAAGTTCTTACTTACTTACTTGGAATCATGGTATCCAAAAAGGCATGTTGTTAATGTCTGTTGCCAGGTACCTGAAGGCTATCCGTAGTAGATATTTTAAACTTCCTGCGGCGTTCTAGGTCTGGGGGAAGGTACACATAATTTGGGAATATTTTTAACTAGAATATTTTAATATTTATTTGATGTTGTTATACATAGCCTGGACACAAACATTACATCAGATGGAAAATGCAATTACGAAATAAAATGCTGAATAGCCAAAGCAAAATCGCTCTTCAAGACCATGAAAACAATATTGTGCAACAAAACCTTGTCGCTGGAACTGAGAAAGAAAGTCCTTGGATGCTACGAGGAACCAGTGCTGACATATGGCACTGAATCATGGATAATTAGCAAGCACTCGCTTGTGGTTTTAGAAAAAAATGCTGCGGGTCCCATGGGCTGCAAGGAAGGATAACAATTCAGTAATTGAGGAGGCACAGACACAAAGACAACTGATTGATACAGTAATTGAGGAGGCACAGACACAAAGACAACTTTTCGATACAGTAATTGAGGAGGCACAGACACAAAGACAACTTATTGATACATTAATTGAGGAGGCACAGACACAAAGACAACTTATTGATACAGTAATTGAGGAGGCACAGACACAAAGACAACTTATTGATTCAGTAATTGAGGAGGCACAGACACAAAGACAACTTATTGATTCAGTAATTGAGGAGGCACAGACACAAAGACAACTTATTGATACAGTAATTGAGGAGGCACAGACACAAAGACAACTTATTGATACATTAATTGAGGAGGCACAGACATAAAGACAACTTATTGATATAGTAATTGAGGAGGCACAGACACAAAGACAACTTATTGATACATTAATTGAGGAGGCACAGACACAAAGACAACTTATTGATACAGTAATTGAGGAGGAACAGACACAAAGACAACTTATCGATACAGTAATTGAGGAGGCACAGACACAAAGACAACTTATTGATACATTAATTGAGGAGGCACAGACATAAAGACAACTTATTGATATAGTAATTGAGTAGGCACAGACACAAAGACAACTTATTGATACATTAATTGAGGAGGCACAGACACAAAGACAACTTATTGATACAGTAATTGAGGAGGTACAGACACAAAGACAACTTATCGATACAGTAATTGAGGAGGCACAGACACAAAGACAACTTATCGATACAGTAATTGAGGAGGCACAGACACAAAGACAACTTATTGATATAGTAAATGAGGAGGCACACACACAAAGACAACTTATTGATACATTAATTGAGGAGGCACAGACATAAAGACAACTTATTGATATAGTAATTGAGGAGGCACAGACACAAAGACAACTTATTGATACATTAATTGAGGAGGCACAGACACAAAGGCAACTTATTGATACAGTAATTGAGGAGGCACAGACACAAAGACAACTTATCGATACAGTAATTGAGGAGGCACATACACAAAAACAACTTATCGATACAGTAATTGAGGAGGCACAGACACAAAGACAACTTATCGATACAGTAATTGAGGAGGCACAGACACAAAGACAACTTATCGATACAGTAATTGAGGAGGCACAGACACAAAGACAACTTATAGATACATTAATTGAGGAGGCACAGACACAAAGACAACTTATTGATACATTAATTGAGGAGGCACAGACACAAAGACAACTTATTGATACAGTAATTGAGGAGGCACAGACACAAAGACAACTTATTGATACAGTAATTGAGGAGGCACAGACACAAAGACAACTTATTGATACAGTAATTGAGGAGGCACAGACACAAAGACAACTTATTGATACAGTAATTGAGGAGGCACAGACACAAAGACAACTTATTGATACAGTAATTGAGGAGGCACAGACACAAAGACAACTTATTGATACAGTAAATGAGGAGGCACAGACACAAAGACAGCTTATTGATACAGTAATTGAGGAGGCACAGACACAAAGACAACTTATTGATACAGTAATTGAGGAGGCACAGACACAAAGACAACTTATCGATGCAGTAAATGAGGAGGCACAGACACAACGACAACTTATTGATACAGTAATTGAGGAGGCACAGACACAAAGACAGCTTATTGATACAGTAAATGAGGAGGCACAGACACAAAGACAACTTATTGATACAGTAATTGAGGAGGCACAGACACAAAGACAACTTATTGATACAGTAAATGAGGAGGCACAGACACAAAGACAACTTATTGATAGAGTAATTGAGGAGGCACAGACACAAAGACAACTTATTGATACAGTAAATGAGGAGGCACAGACACAAAGACAACTTATTGATACAGTAATTGAGGAGGCACAGACACAAAGACAACTTATCGATACAGTAATTGAGGAGGCACAGACACAAAGACAACTTATCGATACAGTAATTGAGGAGGCACAGACACAAAGACAACTTATCGATACAGTAATTGAGGAGGCACAGACACAAATACAACTTATCGATACAGTAATTGAGGAGGCACAGACACAAAGACAACTTATCGATACATCAATTGAGGAGGCACAGACACAAAGACAACTTATCGATACATTATTTGAGGAGGCACAGACACAAAGACAACTTATTGATACAGTAATTGAGGAGGCACAGACACAAAGACAGCTTATCG
Source organism: Ariolimax columbianus (assembly GCA_036924085.1). Classification (NCBI taxonomy): domain Eukaryota; kingdom Metazoa; phylum Mollusca; class Gastropoda; order Stylommatophora; family Arionidae; genus Ariolimax; species Ariolimax columbianus. The sequence goes on from JAVGWX010000021.1 coordinate 44,509,794, forward strand.
ATACAGTAATTGAGGAGGCACAGACACAAAGACAACTTATTGATACAGTAATTGAGGAGGCACAGACACAAAGACAACTTATTGATACATTAATTGAGGAGGCACAGACACAAAGACAACTTATCGATACATTAATTGAGGAGGCACAGACACAAAGACAACTTATTGATACAGTAAATGAGGAGGCACAGACACAAAGACAGCTTATTGATACAGTAATTGAGGAGGCACAGACACAAAGACAACTTATTGATACAGTAATTGAGGAGGCACATACACAAAGACAACTTATCGATGCAGTAAATGAGGAGGCACAGACACAAAGACAACTTATTGATACAGTAATTGAGGAGGCACAGACACAAAGACAGCTTATTGATACAGTAAATGAGGAGGCACAGACACAAAGACAACTTATTGATACAGTAATTGAGGAGGCACAGACACAAATACAACTTATTGATACAGTAATTGAGGAGGCCCAGACACAAAGACAACTTATTGATACAGTAATTTAGGAGGCACAGACACAAAGACAACTTATTGATACAGTAATTGAGGAGGCACAGACACAAAGACAACTTATTGATACAGTAATATAGGAGGCACAGGCACAAAGACAACTTATTGATACAGTAATTGAGGAGGCACAGACACAAAGACAACTTATTGATCCAGTAATTGAGGAGGCACAGACACAAAGACAACTTATTGATACAGTAATTGAGGAGGCACAGACACAAAGACAACTTATCGATACAGTAATTGAGGAGGCACAGACACAAAGACAACTTATCGATACAGTAATTGAGGAGGCACAGACAAAAAGACAACTTATCGATACAGTAATTGAGGAGGCACAGACACAAAGACAACTTATCGATACAGTAATTGAGGAGGCACAGACACAAAGACAACTTATCGATACATTAATTGAGGAGGCACAGACACAAAGACAAATTATTGATACATTAATTGAGGAGGCACAGACACAAAGACAACTTATTGATACATTAATTGAGGAGGCACAGACACAAAGACAACTTATTGATACAGTAATTGAGGAGGCACAGACACAAAGACAACTTATTGACACAGTAATTGAGGAGGCACAGACACAAAGACAACTTATTGATACAGTAATTGAGGAGGCACAGACACAAAGACAACTTATTGATACATTAATTGAGGAGGCACAGACACAAAGACAACTTATCGATACAGTAATTGAGGAGGCACAGACACAAAGACAACTTATCGATACAGTAATTGAGGAGGCACAGACAAAAAGACAACTTATCGATACAGTAATTGAGGAGGCACAGACACAAAGACAACTTATCGATACAGTAATTGAGGAGGCACAGACACAAAGACAACTTATCGATACATTAATTGAGGAGGCACAGACACAAAGACAAATTATTGATACATTAATTGAGGAGGCACAGACACAAAGACAACTTATTGATACATTAATTGAGGAGGCACAGACACAAAGACAACTTATTGATACAGTAATTGAGGAGGCACAGACACAAAGACAACTTATTGACACAGTAATTGAGGAGGCACAGACACAAAGACAACTTATTGATACAGTAATTGAGGAGGCACAGACACAAAGACAACTTATTGATACATTAATTGAGGAGGCACAGACACAAAGACAACTTATTGATACAGTAATTGAGGAGGCACAGACACAAAGACAACTTATTGATACAGTAAATGAGGAGGCACAGACACAAAGACAGCTTATTGATACAGTAATTGAGGAGGCACAGACACAAAGACAACTTATTGATACAGTAATTGAGGAGGCACAGACACAAAGACAACTTATCGATGCAGTAAATGAGGAGGCACAGACACAAAGACAACTTATCGATACAGTAATTGAGGAGGCACAGACACAAAGACAGCTTATTGATACAGTAAATGAGGAGGCACAGACACAAAGACAACTTATTGATACAGTAATTGAGGAGGCACAGACACAAAGACAACTCATTGATACAGTAAATGAGGAGGCACAGACACAAAGACAACTTATTGATACAGTAAATGATGAGGCACAGACACAAAGACAACTTATTGATAGAGTATTTGAGGAGGCACAGACACAAAGACTACTTATTGATACAGTAAATGAGGAGGCACAGACACAAAGACAACTTATTGATACAGTAATTGAGGAGGCACAGACACAAAAACAACTTATTGATACAGTAATTGAGGAGGCACAGACACAAAGACAACTTATTGATTCAGTAATTGAGGAGGCACAGACACAAAGACAACTTATTGATACAGTAATTGAGGAGGCACAGACACAAAGACAACTTATTGATACAGTAATTGAGGAGGCACAGACACAAAGACAACTTATTGATACAGTAATTGAGGAGGCACAGACACAAAGACAACTTATTGATACAGTAATTGAGGAGGCACAGACACAAAGACAACTTATTGATACAGTAATTGAGGAGGCACAGATACAAAGACAACTTATTGATACAGTAATTGAGGAGGCACAGACACAAATACAACTTATCGATACAGTAATTGAGGAGGCACAGACACAAAGACAACTTATCGATACAGTAATTGAGGAGGCACAGACACAAAGACAACTTATTGATACAGTAATTGAGGAGGCACAGACACAAAGACAACTTATTTATACAGTAATTGAGGAGGCACAGACACAAAGACAACTTATTGATTCAGTAAATGAGGAGGCACAGACACAAAGACAACTTATTGATACAGTAATTGAGGAGGCACAGACACAAAGACAACTTATTGATTCAGTAATTGAGGAGGCACAGACACAAAGACAACTTATTGCAAGAATTAGAACAAGACAGTTATCCTATTTTGGGCATGTTATGCGAAGAGGTGGCTTAGAGTACGCCGTGACAATGGAGGGAAAAATAGCAGGAAAGAGAGACAGAGGAAGGCCAAGAGAGAAGATGATGGACAGCCTGAGAGAATGACACGGCGCCAATCAATGACAGAGTTAATCGAAGCGTCTTGTATCTGTTTTCCTTGTAACAGTTTGGTTTTTCAAGTGTTACAAGTCTAGTGTGGATTATTTTATAGCCCCACTAAGACTGGGAATATAATTTATTTCTGCTTATTGATATTTCATAATGTTGCAGTGAAGATGAAGTAGCAACAAGAGAAGACGTCGAAAAGGAGAAAAAGTCAAACAAAAATAAAACATAAAGAAACAAATGGGGCGTTTGAGGAGAAAAAAAGCAGGATGAAGAGAAATGACGAATAGCCAAGATTACATATATATGTTTATGTAAATATTTTGGATGTTTTAAACTTCGCCATGTTTTTAATTCTCTGTAATATTTCATTCAGGGCTAGCGACGAGCTCGTGCATCGACCTGAAAACGGATCAAGCAATCACATAATGGGTGTACAGCTTTTGATATCGTCAGTGCTCTGTTATATTGTGGTTTTGTTTATGCCGTAATGAATTACATTATTTGTGACTTACATCTCTGAGTGACATTTTTTGTGGGTGGGCATTACTTAAATATGAGTTATTTTAAATGAAGGTACTTGCGTCTTAATTCACCCCAAGCAAAATACAAATTTATTTTTAGCACCGAATTTGAGGCAGTGATGTCACAGAATAGTCCAATTTTAAACTATTGGGGGTGTCAAACAATCTGAGAGAATAGATGAGAATATCTGCTGCCACTGCTGCTTATTCTTCCGGGCTTAGCAATGAATGGTTAGTGTTAGGTTAAGGTTGGGGTTAATGTTAGGGTTAGGTTATGGAAAGGGTCAGGGTTAGGTTAGGGTTAGCATATTTTTTGCACTTCTATCGTTATCAAAGTCTTTACTTGTTTTTAAAAATAAAATGATATAGAACTGTCCGCCCCTTAACTCGAATTGGAATGTCCCGCTAGTCATCAGCTGTCAAATACATACGATGGCAACACAGGGAACTCTGTTTGGGGTGAATTAAAACACAAATTTCAAAATCAAATTTGTTGTTGATTATTTATTGTCATACTTATACCAAATGGGTGATTTACATATAATGCCCCGCAGTGTATGCCTGGGTAAAAAAAAGAGAGGGAGAGAGAGAGAGAGAGAGAGAGAGAGAGGGTGTTCAATACTTTGTGTTAAGGGGAGGGCTTTCAGGAAATATAACGCCACATTGTCAATATTATTATTTTGCTAGAAAAACTTGCACGAATAAACGGAACTTAATAGGTCAAGGAGAGATATTGAGAGAGGAAGTGTGGTTGATGTGGACGATGTGTGACGAGGAGTGACGAGGAGTGACAGAGAGAAGTGAGAAACTACCAACATTGTGATGCCAAATGTGAACAACCACACAGGCATAAATGTCTGGAATCTCAGATCCTTCTTTTCAATATACCTGGTCTGCCATTGTTTTCGAATTAGATCCGTTCAGTGGCCATCTTCATAGTGAATATCGACTTCACTGGATCCCCAACACCCCCCTATCTCTTTCTCACTCTCTTAGCTTGATCGTGCAGTTTGTCAGGCTTGTCCTTGCCTGAGATATCTAGGTTCTTCTCCCGCTTATTACGATGTGTTTGTCTGACACGTTTCAACGATGTATGCAGAGCAGAGGTTAGAGCCTTTGTTGCTTTAATAAACACACCTGAGTGTTGTGTTAGTTTCTTCATTCAAATCTTCAATCTACACATTTCAAATCTGTCCTTCTTAATTCTAATATTTCTCATCAATGCATACTTCTTCTTTAACGAAACTTAAAGATCCAGATTAGATATTAGGAAATATGTTTTTAGTCAGATAGTGGTGAATGCTTGGAATGCATTGATACAGGAAGTAGTGGAGGCAAGGGCATTTAATGCATTTAAGAATAGGTTGGATGCACATAGTTTGTAGAGCAAGGAAATATAAATGAAACTGGTTGTATACAGACTCAGCAGAGTCTTCTAAACCATTATAAAGACGTTAAGTTAAGATACCTCCTAATATCGTTCTTGTAAACACATGATACCCGACAGCCAGTGTCTGCTATGGCAATTTTTTTCCAACCGCAGATCTGCAAAAAAATTATTGCGGCTTCATCCCATTACTGTGGACATCTCCATGAGGTTATCTAATCTCTGATTGACTCATTTTGAAACACAAATGACGTCGGCTGCACAAATATCTTTACTTTTCCGACACAAAAGCCCATCTATATTTTGCGTATTTATTTATCGAAGTATGTGAGTCTTTGTAAAAAATAATGACTAGACACTATTTTAATGTAATATTATTTGCTCAAAAGTTTGAGACGGTCTATTATTATATTGTCATTTTCTGCTCGGTTTCTGTTAATTTTAAATAACTAAACAATTTTTATTTTAAATATTAAATTTAAAAACTTATTCCCAAAATACTGTATAAATAATGTTTTAAATTTATGTATGGGTGGTCCACGAAAACTGTTTCCTGTTTTTAACCGTTCCGCGAAAAATGTTACCTTTTTTCCCCAGTCGCAGGTGTAGATAGGTTGGGAAACGCCGTGGGATTATATTAAATTTTTGACCTGTTAAATGTTTCTTATTTTTGTTTCGCTCTCACTCGTTACTGTTTTCTCTTGTGTTGGTTGTTGTTGACACCCTGAAGCTCAAGAACAATTGTTGTGAGACTTTAACCATTCTGTTTTTTTTAATGTCTGTTCATGTTACTCCGCAACCTTTTCATTTAATAACATTTTCATATAAAATATTTTCCTTGACTCTCCAACGATCTTTCTCTCCAGGTTTACCTTAAAATCATGCTCAATACTAGTGATGTTATAGTTTTTTTAAATGTGTTTTTTACTTGTTCGAAGCGTAAACATAAAAACAATTATAAAGATTATAAATTTTATACTAAGTTTATTAAGTATCTGAATGACAAACTTGAACCATATTTATATACATATTTATATTTATTAATAAAATTATTTATATTTCACATTGCATTGTATTATTATTATTTCGTGTGTGCCTTAATCTTGACTTATAATCGTGGGTATGCCACTGTATACAGCTCTACCTATATACCAGATTTGTCTTATGGATGTATGTTATGGACAATGACGACATTCAGAACAGTCAGCTACAAGCGGTGTTAATGAGATGTCTAAGGATCGTGGTCCAAGTAACAAATAGAGACTGAAGGTCCGCAGTTAGAAAATACAATTTCTCAAAACTCAGTCCTTGCAGAATAGAAAGCGAGGGAACTGGTTATGCACATCAGTTAGTGTGAGACAGGGTTATACACTCTCTTCAACTCTTTTCAATATATTCCTTGAGGGAATTATGAGTGAGGCACTAAGAGGTCACGCTGGTACTGTCAAGATAGGGGCGCCGAGCGATTACCAACCTTCGTTTTGCAGATGATATCAACGGGTTGGTGGGTTCAGAAGCAGAACTCCAGGAATGGGTCAGAAGGCCCGATGAAACAGCTCTTGACTATGGTATGGAGATAAACGCTGGAAAGACTAAATTACGCCGAAGGCTTCAACAGTAGGATAAAAGCTAATGGTCAGGAACTCGAAGTGCTTGACCGTTTTAAATATGTGGGGTCGATTGTCAGTGATGAAGGATCAAAATGTGAGATGTTGGCCAGAATAGCACAGACAATAGCGGCGCTTGCACGGCTTAACAAAATATGGCAAGATAAACGGTTAGTACTATGCACGAAAATCAGATTAATGCGTACACTGGTCCTGTCAATATTCCATTATGCTTGTGAGACATGGGCAGTTACAGCTGACCTTCAGCGAAGGATACATGCCTTGGAGATTAGAACGTTTCCAAAGACTTGTAAACGTCATGTAGAAAGATCGAGATACAAATGAGGGAATACGAGATATAATTACAACAGCAATAGGGCCTTTTGAAGACCTCTTGGCAACTGTCAAAAAAAGGAAACTCACTTGGTACGGTCACATATCGAGATCAAATGGTTTTGCAAATACGATCCTTCGCAGAAAGGTGCAAGGCAGACGACGAAGAGGCCGGCCCAAAAAGAGGTGGGAGGACAACATAAAAGAATGGATATACTTCACAATGCCATTTCTCTCCATATTTAGTATACCCGTAGTTGGCGTATATGATGCCAAGATGTATCTTCTTCTTCGTACGCAGTCAGACAGTAACCATTATTTTTTCGAAAAAAGCGGCGGTCATCCTGAGGCTGTCGCCACTGCCATAGAGCTTGTCTTGCAGTTCCACTGGTGATGGCCACATCTGCTCTCTCTGATCCTCGTATGTCGGGCAGTTCTGCAGCAGATGTTCAGCGGTCATTTTACCAGTACCGCACGGGCATTCGTCGGTACCACCTATCTTCAATTTGTTGAATAGGTGGTACCTCAGTCTATTGTGGCCAGTGCGAAGTCTGAAGACAACGACCTGCTCTCTTCGGTTCAACTGGTAATAGGCATCGTTTTTGGTGTAACCAGTATGTTCGGTTTCCCATTTGGTCATGTATCTGGCTTTGATAAGCCGTTTTGACTCTTCGTACGTCATACTAGTATCTGTTTGTGGTAGTCCCAAGATGTATCAATGATTTAGACATTGATATCAGATCCAAGATTGCTAAATTCGCGGATGACACAAAATTATGCGACAGGGTCTCTTCTCCTGAAGAGGTGAATCTATTGAGATCGGATTTAGATACCTTTCAAAAATGGCCTGAAATCTGGCAGATTCTTAATGTAGAAAAATGTACAGTCATCCACATGGGAAGATCCAATAATGAATATAATTACAGGATGGGATAGAACAATATTAATACAATAAAAAAGGAAAAGAGACCTAGGAGTTATAATAGATCATACATGAAAAGTGCGGGAGCAAGTGAAAAAGAGCACAAAAGAGCAAGGAAGTAAAAATCATTAGTGAGACCTAAATTGGAGTACTGTGTTCAGGTGTGGAGTCCATATAATAGAGTGGATATAAACATGCTGGAGATGGTACAAAGCAGCGCTACAGAAATGGTTACGGGGTTTCAGAATTATAGTTATGAGGAAAGATTTTAAGAAACTGGTCTCCAATGTCTCGAACAAAGAAGAATTCGAGGTGACTTAATACTTTATATTAATATAAATTAATAAACGGAAAGAATAAATTAGACTATACCAAGTTTTTCAAAGTACGACCGGCTACAAGAACAAAAAGGGCACAATTATAAATTGTTCAAAGACAGGTCTAGATTAGATATTAGGAAGTATGTTTTTAGTCAGATAGTAGTGAATTCTTGGAATGCATTGTCCCAGGAGGTAGTGGAAGTAGAGTCAGTTAATGCATTCTTCTTCTTCTTCTTCTTCTTCTTTTTCTTTTTCTTTTTCTTCTTCTTCTTCTTCTGCGCTCGCTCTCAATCTCCCGCTACCAAGCCTTGAACAGGGCTTTGCAAGTAGCAGAATGTAGTCTGGAGAACGCAATGCGTTGTGTCGCTAGTTTACATTTTGACTGCGATGTTTGCACATTTAGGTCCGACACATCCGTTTACAGCAGTGTTAAAGCATTCAAGAATAGATTGGATGGACACTGTATTTTCGGTATAAACTGGTTGTATACAGACTCTGTAGACCTTTCTAAACCAGTATAATGAAGTTAAGTTAAGATGCCAGCTCTTTCGTTGCCTTAAACCCCATGATGACCAAGGCAGTGGATCCCAGCCTCTCCAGATTTGATGCATCTACAGCTGCCATCTACTCATGCCTCTACAGCTGCCATCTACTCATGCCTCTACAGCTGCCATCTACTCATGCCTCTACAGCTGCCATCTACTCATGCCTCTTCAGCTGCCATCTACTCATGCCTCTACAGCTGCCATCTACTCATGCCTCAACAGCTGCCATCTACTCATGCCTCTACAGCTGCCATCTACTCATGCCTCAACAGCTGCCATCTACTCATGCCTCTACAGCTGCCATCTACTCATGCCTCTACAGCTGCCATCTACTCATGCCTCTACAGCTGCCATCTACTCATGCCTCTACAGCTGCCATCTACTCATGCCTCAACAGCTGCCATCTACTCATGCCTCAACAGCTGCCATCTACTCATGCCTCTACAGCTGCCATCTACTCATGCCTCTACAGCTGCCATCTACTCATGCCTCTACAGCTGCCATCTACTCATGCCTCTACAGCTGCCATCTACTCATGCCTCTACAGCTGCCATCTACTCATGCCTCTACAGCTGCCATCTACTCATGCCTCTACAGCTGCCATCTACTCATGCCTCAACAGCTGCCATCTACTCATGCCTCTACAGCTGCCATCTACTCATGCCTCTACAGCTGCCATCTACTCATGCCTCTACAGCTGCCATCTACTCATGCCTCTACAGCTGCCATCTACTCATGCCTCTACAGCTGCCATCTACTCATGCCTCTACAGCTGCCATCTACTCATGCCTCTACAGCTGCCATCTACTCATGCCTCTACAGCTGCCATCTACTCATGCCTCTACAGCTGCCATCTACTCATGCCTCTACAGCTGCCATCTACTCATGCCTCTACAGCTGCCATCTACTCATGCCTCTACAGCTGCCATCTACTCATGCCTCTACAGCTGCCATCTACTCATGCCTCTACAGCTGCCATCTACTCATGCCTCTACAGCTGCCATCTACTCATGCCTCTACAGCTGCCATCTACTCATGCCTCTACAGCTGCCATCTACTCATGCCTCTACAGCTGCCATCTACTCATGCCTCTACAGCTGCCATCTACTCATGCCTCAACAGCTGCCATCTACTCATGCCTCTACAGCTGCCATCTACTCATGCCTCTACAGCTGCCATCTACTCATGCCTCTACAGCTGCCATCTACTCATGCCTCTACAGCTGTCATCTACTCATGCCTCTACAGCTGCCATCTACTCATGCCTCTACAGCTGCCATCTACTCATGCCTCTACAGCTGCCATCTACTCATGCCTCTACAGCTGCCATCTACTCATGCCTCTACAGCTGCCATCTACTCATGCCTCTACAGCTGCCATCTACTCATGCCTCTACAGCTGCCATCTACTCATGCCCCTACAGCTGCCATCTACTCATGCCTCAACAGCTGCCATATACTCATGCCTCTACAGCTGCCATCTACTCATGCTTTAGCCAGCCCTTTTTTGCCTTCCAAAGCAAGGATTGGAAATCTGAAACGATGACTGCTCCTGTTAAAGAGGTCCAAGATAGCAATGTTATAGCTGTGTCCACTGCTTTAATCTCCATTGTCGTACTGGAGAAATTGGACCGCCTATTGTCTTCCATAACGCACTGTGAAGACACAAAGCGTAAGATTCACGCAAGAAATAATATCATCAGAAAACGGACCGGCACAACATGGTGGGCACAGTCATCAGTCCTTCGGACATCTACACTTGCGTTGTGTTTCTCTGTAGCTGAATAAGCTGCGCCAGTCTGGAAAAACTCTGTTCATGCGAAATTTGTTGATTCAGCAATAAATAAGGCAAGTCGGATAGTATCAGGGTACCTAAAACCCACTCACATTGATAAAATATACCCCATATTTGGCATAGCACCTTCCGAGATACGAAGAAGCGTCGCAGCAGAAATCGAACGAGAAAAAAACAGGAGCACGGCCCAAGGCACACAATGTTTGGACATCAGGTACAAACCACAAGACTAAAATCCAGACTCAGCTTTCTAAAAACAACAAATCCCATACATACAAACTCTGAAAGTCGCTGAATCGAGAGATGGCACGAATTGGTGCAGGACCCAGAGATGGAACTTCGGGAGGAACCTGCTCCTGGAAATTATCTACCATACACAACATGGAAGTCGCTGAACAGACTCGGAACTGGTGCATCACGGTGCAAGAGGAATATGAAGCGATGGGATACACAGATGATGACACACGTGATTGCGGAGCAATA
>JAVGWX010000021.1:44525712-44645712 GCA_036924085.1 Ariolimax columbianus
CCTAAAAAACCCCTCGTCTACCCTAGCAATGGGAAAAAGTGGTATTGACAGTCAGATGATTGCCGGTGAAGCCACTCCATGGACTGCCTTTTTATATGAGGTTCAGAATGATGTGCCCAGGTTTCGTCACCTGTAACGATATTAGCCAAAAAGTTGTCCCTATCTGCATTGAAACGCTCCAACAATTCAGAATAAATTGTTTCCTTTGCAATCGGTGGTCATTTGTGAGACATCTTGCGCAAACCTGAGAAAATTCGGGGCTTTTTGTAACTGCATTTGCACTACCAATGCTGATTGACAGCTGTAAGGCCAGTTGTTGAGTAGTGATTCGCCTGTCAGTAAGAATAATGCCCTCAGCGCATTTCAACATTTCTGCGTTGGTGGCTGTTACAGGATGTCCACTGCGCGGCCGATCAAGCAGCTCCGTATCTACACTTCCTGATTCTTTGATTATCTTAACCCAGCGACTAGCCTGTACTCCCGTCGACTACAAACCTTCCGTACACATCACATAGACGCTTGCGAATGTTCCCAACCGTTTCCTTCTATGTAACAAGAAATTATATCACAATTCGCTGCTGATAACGCAAATTGCTAACATGCTCCATTTCAAATATTTAGTGCAGTCGTATTATTTGGCCGATTGCGATGCAATTTGGTACAAACAATCAACACATGTCTTTTTTAAAGTGTGCAAAATGTCATGCTTCTATTTTTATTATTAGCTGAGATAAATGATGTGGTGCATTACTTTCAGAAAGCCCCTCGTGCATAGGAATGTTTAACGTGTTATTTGTCTTCTTCTTCGTTATTGTCTAGATCAAGGTCCCAGATTCTCTTACATCCCTAGATCAAGGTCTCAGCTTCTCTTACATACTCAGATCAAGGTCCCGGTTTCTCTTACAAAGGACACCGTTGTTTGTAAGGCTGTTTTATCTCCATTCAACTTTTTGTCTCATATCTGTCTCGTGAGGATAGTTTTGTTCTCTCGTTTCCTGCGTGAGCATGCAGCTTTGTAGAATGTGTTCCACGGTCATGGTATGCTCCCCACACGGACACTTGTCATCTGTCCCAATCCTCATTTTGTTGTAAAGATGACCCTTGAGTCTGCTATGCCCAGTTCTCAGTCTGAAGACGATGACTTGCTGTTCTATAGTTAAGTTAAAGTAGCTGTTTGTTTGAACTTTTCCCCCTGCTGAAGTGGCTTTTTTTTTTCTTCATCTCTACGGGTCTACATAATTTCGATTCTTGTGATGTTCTCCATTGCATTTATTGGTGTTGTTCTCATAGCTCAAGAGATGATACGCATACTTTGGTTTTAGGTTGTATTTATTTTTTTGAAGTTATTCTTTGTCGTTGTGGGTCATGCTGCTATCCTGTATTCCAGCACTGGTCTCACATAACCTGTGTACAGTTTCTTTAGGGTGCGCTTGTCAGCTCCCGATGTTGAGCCTGGTATCTTTCTCATTATAGTCATTCTGGTCTTAGCTTTGTTGGTGGCTTTTTTTATCTGGTTTTTCCATGTTAAGTTTGGGTCCATTGTAATTCCTAGATAAGTTGGACTTATGTCACATATAGGGAGAAAATTGCGTACGTGGTTTTGGTTTCGTTTAAAGCGATTTTCTATTTTTTTGTCAATGTCTATTTTATTTAGGGCCTCTTATATTTGGTTTGTAGGTACAGGAGTAGACTCTTCGGATGATTTTTTACCAGAAGATAGACGTGAAAAAAATTCTTCAGCTTAATTCAAACCCGTAACCTCTGGCGCCCGAGGCAGACATCTTACCTCGAGACCTCTAAGTAATGTATTCTTGGACTCATTTTCATCACCGGTTCATTCATCGTCAGTCTCATCTTTTTTTATTTCCACACCATTGCCGGATTGAACAGAATGTCCTTACGCCACAGACTAAAAACCACAAGGTGCAATCTCTAAAGCAGTACTTCTCAAACTAGGGATCGCGTAAATATTATTTTGAGTCGCGGTAATATTTGAAGAAATTTGTTTTAATAAATCATTAGGTAACTAATCCAAGCCCTCATTTTCTACAACATTGCTTGTTGTAGCTTTTAGCCGCACGGTTGCCTTAATACATTCTCGAACGTTTTAGAACTGTTGGCAGATGAGCCGCACTCGTCAAGTTAAAACAATTACGCTCGTGATTCCTGATTTAGGACATGAATGCGCCATTTGAGCCTATTCGGGTGATGGCGCATAAAGTGGACAATGTTGCATTTAAAATGTTTTCATGTACAGAGGATTATATTGTTGATAACCTATTTCGTTTTGATTAACCCTCTACTGTCCTGTCTAATTGATTAGATCCATGTCTTATGAAACGAATCTAATCATTTAAGGTAGACTGCAAAGAGTTAAGCAGATTAAAATTGGGTATTTGATTATGCTTGTAAAATAATTTTCTGAAATTTGTTCTATCGAAATTAGACATTAATCATTTATATTGGATTCAAACCCCTTTTAACCCTTTACAACCTAACCTGCCCAGTGTATGTTGTTTGGAAACCAAGAACACTACTACACTGTACAATGCAACTTTTCATTTCTTGTTCTGTTCTAGGATAGCATTTACATCTCATAAGTAAACAAATAGTATATAAATAAAGCAAAGAAGTATCTCCCTGCTCTTATGAATATGTATTTCCTGTTTTAAGGTTTAGAGTGTAAAGGGTTAATACGGAAATGGAAAACTTTAGACAACTTTCGCTGAAAGCTCAGGAAATTGTATAAGAATAAGAAATTACATCCATCCCATTGGAGGAAGACTTATTTTTATCCTTTCGTCAGTAAAATCTTCTTTGATGTATATGGTATATAATATAGTGATAGTGCCAATTGCATTTTGACATTAAGTGAAAGGTCGTGAAAAAATGTGTGAGATCCAAAGGGTTTGCCGATTTAAAAAGTTTGAGAAGCCTTGCTCTAAGGCCACAATGAACGTTCCCTTCATGAAACCATCCAATACGACCACAAAAGAAGTCGAAAAGATCAACTGATCCAGCCTGCAACTATCTTTACTTCACACGAGCTCCATTTGTGTCATTTCATTAGTGGCGTAACTGCAGCTCTGGAGGTTTGGACCTGTCCTAGGCTCCCCAGCACGAAATTGACCCTTATTGATCTTGCAATTAAACAACAGAGACACTAAATATTTGAGATGAACGATCCTTAAAAAACAACCTAAATAGAACACAGTAATAATCAGGCTCCGATGAGTAAAAGCTCTGAGTCATAAAACAAGTCTTCATGTGGTATTTGGGTCATAAAACTTGTCTTATGTGGTTTTTGGGTTATCAAACTTGACTTCATTTGAACCTTTGGTAATCGTTCTTGACTTCATGTGATCATTAGAACGCAAGCTTAACTTCATGCTGCCCTAGTGTCATCAAACGTGAATTTATGTGGACCAGACGTTAAATGTATATGGCTTTCGAATAATCAAACTTGACTTCATGATGCCCTAATGCCATCAAACGTAAATTTATGTGGACTTTGGATGTCAAACTTATATGGCTTTCAATAATCAAACTTGACTTCATGATGCCCTAGTGCCATCAATCATGAATTTATGTGGACTTCAGATGTCAAACTTTAATGGCCATAGAATAATCAAACTTGACTTCATGATGCCCTAATGCCATCAAACGTGAATTTATGTGGACTTCGGACATCTAACTTATATGGCTTTCGAATAATCAAACTTGACTTCATGATGCCCTAATGCCATCAAGTGTGAATTTATGTGGACTTCGGACATCAAACTTACATGGCTTTCGAATAATCAAACGTGACTTCATTATGCCCTAATGCCATCAAACGTGAATTTATGTGGACTTCACGCGTCAAACTGATATGGCTTTCGAGTAATCAAACTTGACTTCATGTGATCCTTACAGTTGTTTGAGCTTATTAAATCTCTGCTTTTGAAGACTTTTATTATTGTTAAATAAAATATTTGTATCTAATTTGCAGTTTTCATATTGTTCTTGAAATAAATTAACATATATTAAACATGAAGATATGTAATCTTTATTTAGGAAAGTGATTTCACACAAAATCTTAATTTTTAAATATAATTATTGCGTGGTTGATGATGTAATTAGTTGGTTTTTGTTTGAGTAGTGTTGAAACAAACTCAGTGCCTGCATTGATGCCCAACGAATCAAATGGCGTGATCATTTAGTCAGAATGCATTGTGACCGGCCTGCAGCGAGAGCATACCATACCAGTATGCAGATCTCCGTTTCACAACCGACTGCGACGTAGATGGATCCAGGATGTCTCTAGAGCCGAGGAGTCAAAATACTGGTCTTTGCTCAGGCATAGTTGAAAATGTCAGTATTCTTCAGTGTTTTATCTAGTAAGGTTGTTCTTATTCGAAGTCACTCGTGATGGAGGTTCTTTGGTGGCGAGTTACAGTGGCTCTTCTTATATCCTGAGGTGTACTTGAGAAGGTAGACCGCAGTCATGCTGGCTGTAGTGTAATGCGAGACACCTCAGTTAAACTCACCACTATGGAGATTAGAGCGTAGATACTGACTTCATCAAAAGTGGATTCAGATGGTACATGTGTCATCAAACTAGATCTCATGTGGCCCATGTATCATCAAACTTGACCTCATGTAGCACTTAGAACATAAAACTTATGTTGCCCATGTGTCATCAAACTTGACCTCCTGTTGTCAATGTGTCATCAAACTTGACCTCCTGTTGTCAATGTGTCATCAAACTTGATCTCAAGTTGTCCAATGTTGAACTGCTAGGTTTGCTACACATTTTTGTGATAAACAACAAAAATTTGGCTGACTTGAAAGATGACAAATGTTTTCCAACTTTGAATTTCCACACAAAAGAAGGTTTTACAAAATGAAATATAAGTCACTTCCCTTGTTATGTAATGTCAATTAAAATCTAAAAACACTGAAAAAAAACCTAAACAAATTTAGTTCAATGTGCTGTTAACGATATGAGCGTTTTTCTGGCATCAAGCGGACGTCAGGAAGAACGTCGACAGCATTCTTGTGGACTTTCAGAGTTAAGTCAACTTGAAATTCTTTTCTTTTCTAGAGACCAGAGCTGAAGAAGAAGAAGAAGAAGAAGAAGCAGTCTCACAGTAAACTATAATACATCCTTTTCAGGGTGAACACTGAAGATTATTTTTGTTACTTAATTTTCATTCAAATGAATGCCCATCTTGTCATGTTAATGATAACATAAAACAAAACCAGTTTAGACATTAATTTATGTTTTAATTTTTTCAGTACATAACATATTCTTCTTCTTCGTACGCTGTCAGACGTCAACTTGAATTTGTTCGAAGAAAGCAGCTGTCATCCTGAGGCTGTCGACACTGCCATAGAGCTTGTCAAGGGTGATGGCCACATGCGCTTTCTCTGGTCCTCGTATGTCGGGCAGTTTTGCAGCAGATGTTCATAGATCATTTTCCCTGTACCACAGGGTACATAACATATGACTTACCAGTACATTTAATATTTTATGTAACATACAATTCAAATATTTTACGTAATATCCCTTCAAATATTCAATATCAGGTCATCCTGTAACCAGTGAAGTCGTTGGGGCACACATGAAGACATCCACACCATCCTTCTCTGTCAGCATCCGCTCCCTGTGCCTCTTCTGGTCAGAGATTGGTCCATTCTTTTATGTTGTCCTCCCACCTCCTTTTGGGACAGGCTCTTCATCGTCTGCCTTGCACCTATCCGTGCAGGATCATATTTGGAAGACCATTTGATCTCGATATGTGACCGTACCAAGCGAGTTTCCTTCTTCTGACAGTTGTCAAGAGGTCTTCAAGAGGCCCTATTGCTGTTGTAATTCTTTCCTCATTATTTTACAAGTATTCGGAAACACCTCATTTCCAAGGCCTGTGTCCTCCGCTGCAAGTCAGTGTCTCACAAGCATAGATGCGAATATTCACAGGACCAATGTATGCATTATTCAGATTTTCATGCATAGTGCTAACCGTTTATCTTGTTAAGCCGTGCAAGTGCCGCTAGTGTCTGTACTATTCCGGCCAACACCTACATTTTGATTCTTCATTACTGATAATCGAACCCAGATATTTAAAACGATCAACCACTTTGAGTTCCTGGCCATTAGCTATTGTTGAAGCCCTCGGCGTTGTCGGTCATTAATTTTCTCTTTCCAGCGTTTTATCTCCAAAATAAATGTGTGAAATGGTGTGTTTGGGCTCGGCATCGCAACCCAGCGATGTCGGGGTTGACTAGCTCTTCTTCTGAGGGGAGAAAAGTGAAATGAGTAGCCTGCCGATAAAGTGAACACACAAGTCAAGTGGTGCACACTGGGAAACTATGGCCGCAATACTGTAGGCAAACAAGTCAATGGCTCGCCTGGGGCTTCTCCAGATCAGATGCAGATGTTGGCCCGTACCGGCTTGGAGAGGAGATGGGCTCCGCCAATAGATAACTGGCCAAGATTCACAGATGAAGACACAATCACAATCAACTATACCGGCTCGGTCGCAGCCTGGGTTAACAATGATCGCGCCTGCCATCCCTCACATTCAATATAAAATCTATTTAAACATTTTACATAATATCCATTTAATTAAGCATGGAAAGCATCTGGAGAAATCTAAACTTGTACCATAAAAATGCATTAAGAAACATCTATATCAAATTAAAATAATGAGCCACAGAGAGAAGTGTTATGACCCAACAGAAATCATAAGTGATGTAAATGGAAATGATATACATGATAAAAGAAATATCATGGAAAGATGGCAACAATATTTTGAAGAGCTACTAAATACTGGAGAAATAACGGGAGCTCAAAATGCTGATACGTCACGTCCATCTACACACGTTTTTTGCCGGTAAAAGCATTGTATGTTAGATTACAAATGGATTTTGAACGATTTATCTTATTATGCCGATTGGAGCAGGCCGACTTTTTGCAAAAGGTGAAAACATGGCAGGTGTGATACGGAATCCGTCCAGAGTTGATCAGCGAGGGCTGATTCAGTTTCTAACAGCTTCGGCGATGGTTCACCCGAATTGCTGCATCAATTTTGGTGATGGCATCTTCTGGTGCAACAATATGCGCCTGACCTGGTCTCGGGAGATCTTTCATTAACTCATGTCCTTTTTTAAACATCGCTGTCCAGTTCTTCACTGTTGCCTTCGACACACTTTTGTCACCATACGCTGCCTGTATTCTGCAATAAATGTTAACTGGTCAACATTATTCAGCTGTTAGAAACCAAATTACTGCTAGCTGATCAACTCTGGACGGATTCTGTATCACACCCGCCATGTTTTTAACAGTCTGTTGAGGAAACTATCAGTCGGAGGATAATGAAATTTTGCAAAATTGATAGTTGGTATGTTTTGTTTACATTAGAAGTGATGTCATCATGCACATCGTACGTCTGTTCACCTGATGCAGTTAGGTCCGGTTTTATTTGAACACGCCTCGTTCAATGTATTACAAATAACAGTATTAAAATAAGTATTATTCTGAGCATGAATTGTTTTTATTAGTCTGGTGATGGCTTTCACCTAAAATAGGCACGTATGCTTCTATTTGTCAGCCTGTCAGAATAGTTTAATCTGTCCAAAGTTTAAGTAAAGGTGACATTTCTGACATCTCGATGGCTTGAGATGCTATGTTGTAAATCTCCTTGTGGATTTCATCGATAGAGGCATCCCCGTTCACAGTCTGAAATGAGTTCGAGAACATATTAACCAGTGCACTCAAGAAACTACGGGACCATTGTATGTATTATGGAGTAACCACACAACATTTTTTCTGCCAGTCATTAAAACACACCTACATAGAAACGGTGGGTACCAAGGAAGCTACATCTACCAACTTGAAGACATGTGCCTTGTATACAGTTTACAACTATCTAGAATCGGCAGCCCTAATCTATACAAATGGATCGGCATGTAAATGTACTTCATTTGCAGGGTATGGTATTCATATGAGATACATGGACGGGCACATATACGAATTTTGTGATTCATGCAGTGAAAACTGTTCAAATGATGAAGTGGAGACCGAAGCTATAAAAACAGCAGTTGAGATTTTGCACCAAGTTTGCCGTATGGGAATTGGTTCTGATAAACATTGTGATTTTTGTGCTTCCAAGTCGGTTCTGGAGACGCTGAACCACACTACATACATAAAAAAAAAGATATTTTTTGGTGGGGAGGACGATCAACAACATAATCACAGCCCACATGATTAAGGTCACCTTGCAATGGATTCCTAGAGTGTCATCAGGAAACAAGATGGCTGACAGACTAGCAAAAACAGAACCTCCAAACAACAATTGGAAAGAACATTCAGTAACTACACTTAAACTTATCATTAAAAATAATACTAGCAAAATCTAGATGAACAGATGGGTGTCGGGGACAATATGTCGCAGTGTATTTAGCGAAACGTCACAGTCAAAATGTAATGATCACATTAATAGACTTCATAAAAGTCTTATCTTTTAGTACTGAACATAACACACAAGAGTCAATAACCACTTGAACCGCATCAATCCCCAGCACCCGTCCTTGTGCAGACATTGCTCTCAACCTGATGAAACAGTTAGACAGCTACTCATTGAGTGCAAGGTGACTGCGGACACAAGGAAAAGATCCTTAAAAGCACTGCCGACAATTGCCAACAAACACACTGTATAGTGCAGTGGAACAATTGAAGAAGACCTGTAATTATATAAGAATTGATCTAGGGTAGTTGTCTCGCCGCAGCGACTCAATTTCAACCAGTGTTCGTAAAGCGATCTCAGTCCCGCCAGGGGGAGCGATAGCGCGGGCTTGCGGAAAACGCTCGCCTGCCTTTCCCCGTAGAGCGAATTGGGTGCGGTTTGTTGTAGCGGCTCCTACACCGAGGTGCGCTCGTCTGGTCCGTATCAGGAAACGTGGTCCGTCCGTGGTGATTTATCTAAGGCTTATAGCAGAGCTCGACAGTACGTCTCGCTGGTGGTCCGACTCTCGCAAAGAGCTTGTGACCGGCAAATGGAAAGCAGGAATCGTGCCTCGAGGCCCTGCGTTCTCCTCCGGAGAAGGGCAGGCCAAATTGTCTCTAGTCCCAGTGAAATTCATCGCCGAGGTCGTTGGGATCCGTTCTGCACAGAGCGCTGCCATCCCTCCTCGAGCGAGCCCGGTCGGTCGGTCGTCTGATGCGTGTGGGAGGCCCCTGTCAGGCGGTCCTAGGTCGACAGAGTGAGGGACGGGTGGAACAACCGTCCGTCCGTCCCGTCAGTCGGTCCCTGCGGCCGTCCCAGCGAGGCTTTTCACACACCCTTCCTCCGCCGACCGGTGTGTGCTGTACGTACGTCTCCGACAGATATCTGGTTGATCCTGCCAGTAGTCATATGCTTGTCTCAAAGATTAAGCCATGCATGTCTAAGTTCACACTGTCTCACGGTGAAACCGCGAATAGCTCATTAAATCAGTCGAGGTTCCTTAGAAGACACGATCCTACTTGGATAACTGTGGCAATTCTAGAGCTAATACATGCTTACCAAGCTCCGACCCTCGCGGAAAGAGCGCTTTTATTAGTTCAAAACCAATCGTTGTTTCCCCTCGCGGGGTTGCGGAGTCCCCACTGGTGACTCTGGATAACTTTGTGCTGATCGCATGGCCTCATGTGCCGGCGACGCATCTTTCAAATGTCTGCCCTATCAAATGTCGATGGTACGTGACATGCCTACCATGTTTGTAACGGGTAATCAGGGTTCGATTCCGGAGAGGGAGCATGAGAAACGGCTACCACATCCAAGGAAGGCAGCAGGCGCGCAGGTAGTGACGAAAAATAACAATACGGGACTCTTTCGAGGCCCCGTAATTGGAATGAGTACACTTTAAACCCTTTAACGAGGATCTATTGGAGGGCAAGTCTGGTGCCAGCAGCCGCGATAATTCCAGCTCCAATAGCGTATATTAAAGTTGTTGCAGTTAAAAAGCTCGTAGTTGGATCTCAGGCGCAGGCGGGCGGTCCGGCTCGCGCCGGTTCACTGCCCGTTGTCTCCTGCCCTACCGTCTGCCTCCCACGGGTGCTCTTCGCTGAGCGTCCTGGGTGGCCGGCGCGTTTACTTTGAAAAAATTAGAGTGTTCAAAGCAGGCCTCGGCTGCCTGAATAATGGTGCATGGAATAATGGAATAGGACCTTGGTTCTATTTTGTTGGTTTTCGGAACTGGAGGTAATGATTAACAGGTACAAACGGGGGCATTCGTATTGCGGCGTTAGAGGTGAAATTCTTGGATCGCCGCAAGACGAGCTACTGCGAAAGCATTTGTCAAGAATGTTTTCATTAATCAAGAACGAAAGTCAGAGGCGCGAAGACGATCAGATACCGTCGTAGTTCTGACCATAAACGATGCCGACTAGCGATCCGCAGGAGTTGCTTCGATGACTCTGCGGGCAGCTTCCGGGAAACCAAAGTGTTTGGGTTCTGGGGGAAGTATGGTTGCAAAGCTGAAACTTAAAGGAATTGAAGGAAGGGCACCACCAGGAGTGGAGCCAGCGGCTTAATTTGACTCAACACGGCCAACACTGAAATGACTGACATTCCGAGACCACTTTCCTGGGGTCTAATATGGAACTGGTGCTGGATTTAGACCCTCAGAAATCTGGGGTTATGCCCCCTGTGGCTCGGTTGGTCTGCATCCAGTGTTTGATAAAGGAATTGACGGAAGAGCACTATCAGGAGTGGAGCCTGAGGCTTAAATTGACTAAACACGCCAATAATGTAGAATGACAGTCAAAAGAGAGCACCTTCGGGGGGTCTAATAGTGAACATGTGCTGGTATTAGACCCACGGAAGACAGGTCAGTCTCCAAACCCCCAAATGAAAGAGCGCCTGCTACGGTAATCTAGTCTTCACCCTGCAGAAATCGCAGGCTCAAGCAACTTGGCCATTGACAAACTAAAAGCCCTCTATTGATACGGTCTGGCAAATATTGAACGGGTGCTGGAAATAGACCCTCTGAAGACAGGTCAGTTTACCCTACTAATGACAGGGCTTTGCTACGGTAATCCTGCTAAGCCCGAGAGGAGCCGCAGACACTTGGTTCACGTACTAGGCGGATAAGCCAACGGTGCAAGGTGAGGGATTACGGCCGAACGCCTCTAAGCCGAAAATCCCGCCCAAAAGCAGCCCAGCACGAATGAAAAGGGAGGCTTCGATATGGTGGGGACCTGGGGGCCACGCTCCAGCCCCACCCGGTCAAGCCGCAGAATGAGGTCTCTGCCGTCCGCTGATAAAAGCGGGCGGGAAGCTGCTCGATATTCACCCCATACGGCGATGAGGAATGAAATCATTTGTAGAAGACTTAGTTCTCGGTCGGGTGCCCTAAGCAGTAGATCAGCTACCTCACTGCGAACTGCTGAGACTCAACCCTTGACCATGAGATATGTCCGCTCCCTAGGCGGACAACATCTCCGTGCAAGACTAGGCTTGTCACCTGGTCAAATGCACTATTTCGAGAGGAATCACAGGTCGCTGACATTTGGTCCACGTGCTTGGCTGATAAGCTACCATCTGAGGGATTACAGCCGAACGCCTCTAAGCCAGAATCCCGCCCAAAATCTCAGCGCCGCTGAGATGGGAGGCTACGACATGGCTGGGGCTAGTGTCCCGGCCCGATCGAGCCGCAGGAATGCACCTGGTAAAATGCACTCCTTCCTCGCTCGTTGCATCTGTCTGCTATCAGTCATTCCAATGGACGCAGAAGAGATGCAGTCCAGCGGACACTGCACCTCCTGTCCTATGGTGACAAGCTCCCGGGTGGCGGGGAATGCTAGGCGTACCATCACTGCAGATGAGCCGAGAAAATAAAGCGAGCAAAAAGATACCTCACTCATATGCATATGCTACGTTTCTGGCAGGACGTGACGATCCTGGGAAAAAGTCACACTGGACTGCCTCTCTTCTGGGATAGTACAAACTAGTACATAGTCCATCATATCATTGCCAAACGCTATAGACACGAGTAGGGAAGACTCGATAGTCCTGCAAGACAACTTCCCAAGAGAGACAACTCTGACCAAAAACAACTGCTGCCTTGCAGTTAGGCTGGGGACAGCCAAAGGCTAGGCAGGGCAACCCTACAGAAACGCCTGTTGAAATCGGATGCACTGAGCCACTGGCTAACAAATTAAATCAGTGCAACGTAAATATCGCTGTAAACAGCGTACGATGAAGAAGAAGATATAAGAATTGCATTGGGCTGCCAAAAGCAGGCTTGCTCGGCAGCTATGAAATGAAAACAGCAACAATGGTTGGGGCAAATGCAGTGATGGACCTACTCCATCATCTGGAGTGACAGGACGATGTTAATGTCTAGGGCAAACCAAATGCAGTGATGGACCTACTCCATCATCTGGAGTGACAGGACGATGTTAATGTCTAGGGCAAACCAAATGCAGTGATGGACCTACTCCATCATCTGGAGTGACAGGACGATGTTAATGTCTAGGGCAAACCAAATGCAGTGATGGACCTACTCCATCATCTGGAGTGACAGGACGATGTTAATGTCTAGGGCAAACCAAATGCAGTGATGGACCTACTCCATCATCTGGAGTGACAGGACGATGTTAATGTCTAGGGCAAACCAAATGCAGTGTTGAACCTACTCCATCATCTGGAGTGACAGGACGATGTTAATGTCTAGGGCAAACCAAATGCAGTGATGGACCTACTCCATCATCTGGAGTGACAGGACGATGTTAATGTCTAGGGCAAACCAAATGCAGTGATGGACCTACTCCATCATCTGGAGTGACAGGACGATGTTAATGTCTAGGGCAAACCAAATGCAGTGATGGACCTACTCCATCATCTGGAGTGACAGGACGATGTTAATGTCTAGGGCAAACCAAATGCAGTGTTGAACCTACTCCATCATCTGGAGTGACAGGACGATGTTAATGTCTAGGGCAAACCAAATGCAGTGATGGACCTACTCCATCATCTGGAGTGACACGACGATGTTAATGTCTAGGGCAAACCAAATGCAGTGATGGACCTACTCCATCATCTGGAGTGACAGGACGATATTAATGTCTAGGGCAAACCAAATGCAGTGTTGAACCTACTCCATCATCTGGAGTGACAGGACGATGTTAATGTCTAGGGCAAACCAAATGCAGTGATAGATCTACTCCATCATCTGAAGTTACAGGGAGAAGATGAAGATGTTAATGTCTAGGGCAAACCAAATGCAATTGTCATTTAGTTGGTTCAGTTCATTACTGACAGCCTGGTCAGCTTTCGTTTTCTTAAAGTGATTTCAATGTCTTGTTCACAATCTCCTTACAGAACAAATTTAATACAAAATGATAAACTTCTCTTAAATTAAAAATGCATTCAACTTCAGCATGCATTTTATTTAAGGGCATGCTTCGTCCTGCATTTTTTAAGGGTTTGCTTCCCTGCGTAAAGGCCGGTGTTGTGATTGGGGAGCGAACCCAGCACCTTTGGAGTGTGAGCTGTGTTACTTAAACACGCCTTCCCCAAATCCATGATGTATAAACACATACAGACACCACCAAATGGCAGTGGGAAGTAAGGAGAAAGGTCAAATGCTGCTACCTCTATTGTAACCACAACAAGTACACAACAAGTATTTCTACAGTGAAAGATAAAACGCATAGAGAAGAACACACACAAATTTACACAAACCTGCCAATACGACAGGTCCTGCAGTTGCAGAAAGATATTATTGACCTTCTGTTGAAAGTCCAGCTTTTCGTAGCGTTCAGCGCCATACTGGGCCCGTTCGGCTGCTTTTTTGTTGCAGACAGACATGTAAATCACTAGGTCAGGTTTGATGAGACCAACATCAGGATGACGGCACCATTCAATTGACATCCCCTGGTTCAGTCGGGAGAAAAAATTAATTTGAAAAATGGTATTTTAAACAGTAACTTCATTTATCGGAAATCGAAGACAATGTTCCAATTAATATTCACCCTTACTGCCATGGTTTGTTAGTTGGTTTTATATGTATTATTCATTGTTCTAGATGAAGACCTTTCGGCTGTAACGCAGGTGTAGTTCTCGTTCTAATGCTGTATCTGAACAATATTTATCCATGTTTGAATATGCTCTATATTGTTCATCATCACTGAGGAATGGGTGGTAAGAATACTAGCCTTCTATTCAATAGGACATGAGTTCAAACACTAGTATGTACTCTGATTTTTGTCTATTGGGATGAAATTAAAACTAAACTTGAACACTGTGTTTGTTACAAATTACATCAACCAAAAATTTCCACCAACAGATTGGACACACGCCTTTACGGATGGCTCAGCCACAGATGCCATTGGAAGCGAGGGAGGAGGCATCACTATAAAACTAAAAAGCAAAGTATACACCCTGGGGGCCACTCTTCCCCTTCTCTCTCTTCTCACCTCACTCTGTTTCATTTGACTCTATCCCACAGTCACACCCTTGCACACGCGCCCTCGTGGTAAAGCCCTTCCATTGCACTTTCGTTGGGCTAGCTTCTGAGGGCGAACAAACCTAGCATAGGTACATACAGATGCACACATGCATCCAAGCACTGGTTTATGCATCCTGATATCGCCAATTGACTACGGTCTGGGGTGGAAAATGGCGCGCCTCCGCCAGTAGAAACTTGTGAGGCAAACATCTAAGCAAAAAAAAAAACAAACTCAGCAGCACTTGCCACTGGGAGACACTGCAGCAACTTCTGTATCGAAGCCAGTGCCCTGAGACAAGCAGCTGAAACTCTTATAGACCATAAGGAGCAGGCAGAAAAGCAAGTGCTCATTTTCACGCCCTCGCAGTATTAATGGCGCTCAAGAACCAGCACAAAAATGAACTCAGTGCTCTGTCAGACTCACTTGAACGCCTGTCCCAGTGCTTCAAAAAAAAGCACAATCCAGTGGACACCAGCCCACTGCAACATTCCAGGCAACGAGGAGGCAGACAGACTCGCCAGAGAGGGAGGAATGCTGCAGCAGAGTGATACAGAAATCTCATACAATGAGACAAAAACATTCATTAGGGCAACGTACAGTACAAAATAGGGAAAAAAAACCCACCGTTACCAAATAGAAAACGATGCCTACCATCAGCTCTCCAGGTGAGACCAGGTGATAATTCTCCGGCTACGCACAGGTCACAACAGACTTAGATGCCATCTGTACAACAAGTTCACGATTGGCACTACAGACGTTTGTGCCTGCGGCACAGCCCCCATGAAGGCAGAACATATTTTGCAGTCCTGTCCACTGTATACCGACAAAAGAAGTAGCATTTGGCAACAGCCAGTGTCCTTCCACGAGAAGCTGTACGGAAGCATACAGAGCCTTGAGTTGACTGCTCCCTTCGTTAGAGTCATTGAAGTTGAGGTCTGAAGATGAACGAGGAAAAAGAACACTGCTGCCTATCTTCCTCAGCTGTATAGAAACTTTTTTTCTTCTTCAAGTTCATCATCTTCTGTTTGGGGATGGCGTGGCCTAGTGGTTAAGCGGCACAGCTCACAAGCCGAAGGTGCTGGGTTCAATCCCCATCACAGCACCGGCCGTTACCCCGGGGAACCAAACCCTTAGAAAATGTAGGAGGAAGCAGACCCTTACATAAAATGCATGCTGAAGTCGGATGCACTGGGCCGACAGGCGCAAAATAAAAACCACAGTGTAACGCACACCGCCTTGGGGATTAGAGAAATAAGGCGAACGCCAAAAACAAAAAAAATATCTTCTGTTTCACCAGTGAAAGACTACACCCAACCATAACTGCAGCTTAGCTAAGCACAGGTGGGATTTAGGGAGAACAAGAACTGCACAGGTGGGATTTAGGGAGAACAGGAACTGCACAAGTGGGATTTAGGGAGAACAGGAGCTGCACAGGTGGGATTTAGGGAGAACAGGAGCTGCACAGGTGGGATTTAGGGAGAACAGGAGCTGCACAGGTGGGATTTAGGGAGAACAGGAGCTGCACAGGTGGGATTTAGGGAGAACAGGAGCTGCACATGTGGGATTTAGGGAGAACAGGAGCTGCACAGGTGGGATTTAGGGAGAACAGGAGCTGCACAGGTGGGATTTAGGGAGAACAGGAGCTGCACATGTGGGATTTAGGGAGAACAGGAGCTGCACAGGTGGGATTTAGGGAGAACAGGAGCTGCACAGGTGGGATTTAGGGAGAACAGGAGCTGCACAGGTGGGATTTAGGGAGAACAGGAGCTGCACAGGTGGGATTTAGGGAGAACAGGAGCTGCACAGGTGGGATTTAGGGAGAACAGGAACTGCACAGGTGGGATTTAGGGAGAACAGGAACTGCACAGACGCAATCTTCGCACTCAGACAAATAGCGGAGAAAACAATCAAATATGATCAGACACTACACGCTGCTATCGTGGACCAAGAGAAGGCATTCGATCGAGTGAGCAGGTACCAGCTGTGGACAACAGTGGAACGTTACGGAGTTAATAAACATTTGACCAATCTACGTAAAAGTATCTATGTGAATAGCCAAATTCATATTAGACCGGTGTACAGCAAGGTTGTGTACTATCTCCTCTACTGTTTATCCCATTTACAGATGGCAATATGTAAAAAAGCCAACATTAGTGAGGGAAACAAACTCAGTGATCACTTAAATAATCTTATGTTTGCTGATGACCAAGCAATAATAGCAACCTCAGGAACAAATCAATAACATGGAGCAGCGCATGAGCTGCAGTGGTCAGCGACCCATAGCTGACTGCTAGCGTCAGGGCCAGTGAACCAGAGCTGCCAAGACCCTTCTACACCTCCACGCGGTGATCCTGGATAACAGGCTGCATCAGGGCAGACTGGCTAAGGAGAAGGGATAGAAGAGGGAATGCTAACCCGGTGCTAAAAAAATGCTTGCTGAAGTCGGATGTGTTGGACCGAAAGGTGCAAATATTGCAGTCAAGCTGTAAACTATGACACAACGCATTCCGTTCTCTGGACTACATTCTGCTACTTAAGCCCTTTTAGGGTTTGGTAACGGGAGATTAAGTACGAACGAAGCCAAGCCAAATCAACAATATTAATGTGGTCCGCAACGGTTTCAGTAAGAAAATCAACATAGAGAAAATCGAAACAAGAAAAGAAATAGAAACAAAAATATTTATTCAAAACCAACAAGTAAAACAGGTGAAAAATGTCATTTACCTGGGTAAAATAATCTTAGCCGATAGAAAAGGAGACACTGAAATCCAAAACAGATGTAATAAAGCAAGTCAAATTATTGTGAAAATGCACCAATATTACTATGTAAAAGAGTGACAATGAATACACAAATAACGCTATACAACACGATATTCCATTGTGCTATCAGTACCAAAATTTGAAATTGACAAAGATTGATAAAAGAAACATCGTAACAACAGAAATGAAATGCTTGTGCATTGGAGTAACAAGAATGGGCAGAATCAGAAACAGAGATATTAGGAAACAGGTAGGTACCAGTGCTAGACCTCATCAAGAAACAGCAGACCAAAAGGTTGTCATGTGACACGTCAAACACCAGATAGCATCCCTCAGAAAGCAATGCTATGCAGATACAAAGCCAAGGACAGGCCATGCAAAAGATGGATAACAGAAATAACAAGCAGTTAGCTCTCTGTGAACGAAGCACACACTAAGGCCCAGTCAAGAAACCTCTCCATAACCTAACGCTGAAAGACATAAGCAAAAAGAAAGAAGAAATTGAAGAACAATCGATGTTGACACACCTCTTAGTGGTGATGGCGGAGAACGTCCTGTAGCAAAACCTCACACAGTGACATCTTAGCAATGCAGGATACTATAATACTGGGTTAAATGTCAACAAGGAATAACCTGGAGACTAGACACTTCAGAGCTGCATTGCCCACAGGCCTAGTAAGATGCCAAGAATAAAACCACCCACAAATTTACTACTAATAGTCAGATGTGAGTTCCGAAATGCAAACCTTGGGAGACACGGGACGGGTTCTCCTTAGGGCGAACCAGATGGATCTGCAGAACAATGGGAAAGCTTTTGGCTACCTGACATCAGGAACTGATCTGGCTGAATCTTCTTCTTCGTACGCTGTCAAGCGCAACCTGTATTTTTTTGAAGAAAGCAGTGGTCATCCTGAGGCTGTCGACACTGCCATAGAGCTTGTCTAGTGTTGCCACTGGTGATGACCACATGTGCTTTCTCTGGTCCTCGTATGTCGGGCAGTATTGCAGCAGATGTCCAGCGGTCATTTTCCCGGTACCACAAGTGCATTTGTCAGTGCCACCTATCTTCAGTTCATTGAATAGGTGGTACCTCAGTCTGTTGTGGCCTGTGCGGAGTCTGAAGACCACGACCTGCTCTCTTCTGTTCAGCTGGTAATAGGCATAGTTTTTTGTGCAGCCAGTATGTTCTGTTTCCCATTTGGCCATGTATCTGGCCCTAATAAACCTTTTGGAATCTTCGTAGGTCACACTAGTATCTGGTTGTGGTAGTCTTGCACCTTCTTTTGCCAGTCTGTCTGCCTCCTTGTTGCCATGGATATTACAGTGGGATGGAACCCACTGTACCACTACTCTTTTTGGTGCAGACTGCTGGCATAGTTGACAGAGTACTGCTCTTAAATCATTAAGTTCAGTATTTGTCTGGCTTTTTAGTGCTGTGACTGCGGCCAGGGCATCTGTAAACAGGACTATCTGGCTTTCATTGCTTTCGTCTGTCAGCATTGCTTCTACCGCAGGCCCTCAGTACCTCTGCCTCCGCTCTGAAATTGCTTGAGAATTTTCCAGTTGCCACTGACAGTGTTATTTTTCTACCATTTGGTAGGCTCAGGAATACCCCTGCCCCTCCGTTCTGTGTTTGTTACAGAACCGTCGGTGTATGCATGGATCCATTCCATGCTTGGGTAGTTTTCCGTTATGTACCTCAGGGTTATGTCTCGTCTTTCTTTTTCAGTCTGGCTGTTCTTGCTTCCAATACCTGGTATATTTTCTACCACCTCCGGAATGATATGCTGCTTCCATGTAGGTTTGCGTACAGTAGGGATGGGCTTTGGTATTGTTACGGTGTTCATAGGGTCTTCACTCATCTTTGCTTTGGCTATTTCTGCAAAGTTTCTCATTTTCAAATCTATTTAGTCTCTGATGCATTGGATGGTCTGTCAGTCTTCTGAGTTTCTCTGCTTGCTGCTGGGCTCTGCAGTCTCTTCTGTCGGTCATGGATTGCAGATTTGTAATCTTTTCAAGTTCTACAATTGGTGTTGACTTCATGCCTCCTGTTATTACTATCATGGCTTGGTTTTGAAGTTTGCTAATTGTATCAAAGTTTGCCTTTGCTGCTGTTGCCCCTGCCGCAATGCCATACTCGAGAACTGGTCTCACTCTTCCAGTGTACAGTTTCTTGAGTATTCTTTCGTCTGCTCCCCAGCTTGTGCCAGCAAGTTTCCTCATGATTGCCATTCTTTGTCTGGCTTTCATTCGGTTTCTCTCGATCGGACTTTTCCATGTCATGCGCCGATAAAATGTGACTACCAAGTAGTTTGGGTTGTCGTTTGGCCGCAGGTATGTGCCGTTAAGACTTATTTTGGTGTTCTGGGGTTTATTTGAAAGCGGATCTGCCTGAATGAATTCCAGGATTCAAGTAATCAAAATATAGGTTTTTCACATTATTCACACAAATTACCTTTCCCTCCCTTTTTCACACCAATGCCAGTGTAGCCAGTGCTGAAGTTTGTATCCTTGCAGGAAGACTGAAACAAAGCATCTATGTGCTCATGCAGTATTGGTTTCTGTAACTTTGAAAATACATGATGAGTTTGCCACCATGTAGCATTGGGTGAACCCCTTACAGGTGGGGAGCCCGGCATCTTCCCTACCTGGCCACGTCTCATACAGACGCCATAATGGCTACGTGTTTGTTGCATAGCATCTGTTGTATTGCGTACATGTCCATTTTCTACTCTTGTGCCACTTGGTCCTACATCTTCTGACTTCGATGGCTGAAGTTTTCTTTTTGCATGCCTCCTTCATATGCAGATTGCCGTACCATGCTTATGTGCTCTGCCTGCCCCCATTTTCTATTCAGGCTTTGTTGCCGTTGCTCTTTCTGGAACTTCCGCAAGGCAGCGGTGATTTTGCCTTTGTTGCAGCCTTCCCGTGGATGGATAGAGGACGAAAGCAAGGCCTGAGACAAGAAAAGCATTTAAACCATGATGTGGGGATGGATTTGTGCAGACCAGAGCGTGCACCACTTGTCGGTGGGTTCTACGTCCACACCTAAAGGTTTCCATCTGCTTCACAGCTCCTCTCTCGGGACCTGGCCGACGTGGGTGACCATGCTGGCAAAGCTCCCGGAGGAATTGGGGCACACAAGCTCTCCAACCACGTCAAGGCGGGCCTACGTGAGGAGAGATGTAAGTGGTAAAAGTGATGCCCTGACGGCCTGAAACATTCTCACGTAGGCTTTCTTCTTCTTCTTCTTCGTACGCAGTCAGACAGTAACCATTATTTTTTCGAAAAAAGCGGCGGCCATCCTGAGGCTCTCGCCACTGCCATAGAGCTTGTCTTGCAGTTCCACTGGTAATGGCCACATCTGCTCTCTCTGATCCTCGTATGTCGGGCAGTTCTGCAGCAGATGTTCAGCGGTCATTTTACCAGTACCGCACGGGCATTCGTCGGTACACCCTATCTTCAATTTGTTGAATAGGTGGTACCTCAGTCTGTTGTGGCCAGTGCGAAGTCTGAAGACAACGACCTGCTCTCTTCGGTTCAACTGGTAATAGGCATCGTTTTTGGTGTAACCAGTATGTTCGGTTTCCCATTTGGTCATGTATCTGGTTTTGATAAGCCGTTTTGACTCTTCGTACGTCATACTGGTATCTGTTTGTGGTAGTCTTGCACCTTCTTTTGCCAGTCTGTCTGCCTCCTCGTTGCCTTGGATGTTGCAGTGTGACGGAACCCACTGTACCACTACCCTTTTTGGTGCGGACTGCTGGCACAGTTTGCAGAGTGCTGCTCTTAAGTCATTAAGCTCAGTGTTTTTCTGGCTTTTTAGCGCTGTGACTACGGCGAGAGCATCTGTCAGCAGGACTATATGGCTCTCATTTTCACTGTGTGTCACCATTTCTTCCACTGCCGCCCTCAGTGCCTCTGCCTCCGCTCTGAAATTGCTTGTGTACTCACCAGTAGCGAATGACAGTGTTATTTTTCTGCCATTTGGTAGGTTCAGGAATGCTCCTGCCCCTCCGTTCTGTGTAGTGTTTGTTACAGAACCGTCGGTGTATGCATGGGTCCAGTCCATGCTTGGGTAGCTTTTCGTTATGAAGCTTAGGGTAGTATCTCTCCTTTCTTTTTCAGTCTGGCAGTTTTTGTTTGCAATACCTGGTATATTTTCTACCACCTCTGGAAATATATCCTACCTCCAGGTAGGTTTTCGTACAGTACTGATGGGTTTTGGTGTTGTTAGTGCGTTTATGGGATCTTCGTGCATCTTTGCTTTGGCTATTTCTGCAAAGTTTCTCCGCTTTAGTTTCCCATTTCCCAAATTGTTTAGTCTCTGGTGCATTGGATGGTCCGTCAGTCTTCGGAGTTTCTCTGACTGCAGCTGGGCTCTGCAGTCTCTTCTATCGGTCATGGATTGCAGTTTTGTAATCTTTTCAAGTTCTACAATTGGCGTTGACTTCATGCCACCTGTTATAATTCTCATGGCTTGGTTTTGAAGTTTGTTAACTTTATCGAAGTTCGCTTTCGCTGCTGTTGTCCATGCCGCAATGCCATACTCGAGAACTGGTCTCACTCTTCCAGTATACAGTTTCTTTAGTATGCCTTCGTCTGCTCCCCAGTTTGTGCCAGCAAGTTTCCTCATGATTGCCATTCTTTCTCTGGCTTTCATTCGGTTTCTCTCAATCTGACTTTTCCATGTCATGCGCCGATCAAATGTGACTCCCAGATAGGTTGGGTTGTCGTTTGGCTGCAGGATTTTGCCATTTAGACTTAATTTGGTACTTTGGGGTTTTAATGAAAGCGAGAATATTGTGCATGTGGTTTTCTCCTCGTTTATTTTGACCAGCCATGAGTTCGCCCACTCTTCCAGCGATGTTAGGGCCGTCTGCATCCGATTTCTTGCTATGGTGAGATTCTTTTCAGAGGTCCACATAGCCAGATCGTCTGCAAACATTGAGTTATGGACTCGTCTTGGTATATTCTCTGTAATATCGTTTATATATACCAGGAAGAGTGTGGGTGACAATACTCCCCCTTGGGGTACTCCCTGCTCGAGTGTCACCTTTTTGCTCATCTGCCCTTGTACTTGGACTCTGGCCGTTCTTTGTTTGAGGTAGTGGTTGATCCACTTGTACATCTTCCCACAGACATCACTTCTTCTTAGCTTGACTCTAAGTCCATCCTTCCAGACTTTGTCAAATGCCTTTTCCAGATCCACCCAAACAGCTACTGTGTGTTTCTGTGCCTGGTAAACATCTTCTATCTCCTGGGCTATGAGGATGACCTGTCTAAAGCCGGCTTGCTGTGGAATTAGTATTCGTTTTTCTTCCAGATGCCACATCAGTCTGGTGTTTATCATCCGTTCCATCAGCTTGCCGACACAGCTCAGTAGGCTTATGGGCCTGTATCCATTTGGATCTGTTTTGTCCTTTCCTGTTTTTGGTACTGGTACCAGTATTGCATCTTTCCATGCCTGTGGTACAATTCCCCTTTTCCAGCTTTGGTTCAGGACCGATAGCAGTTTCTTCTTCGCTGTTTGGCCCAGCCCTATCAGCATTTCGTTTGTTATCCCGTCTTTTCCGGGAGATTTCCTTTTCTTTAGTGTTCTCATAGCCTCTTCCATTTCGCGCATTGTTAGTTTGGCCATCATGTGCTCTTCAGGAGCCGTATTCATGTTTTCGTGTCCCTTTAGCTCTTCGCTAATGTCTGTATGCTTATCTGCAGGGACCTCGATGTGGTTTGCTCTGGCATAGTGATCGACAAAGGCGTTTGCGGCTTTCTTACCTGTGACCAAGTTCTCGCCCTGCTTGATAGTAATTTGTTTATTTGACGGGGTTTCGTCGTTCATGGCTCTGACTAGCTTCCATAGCTTGTTCCCGTCTTTGTCCAGGTTTAGACTTTCCGTTTTATTTTTCCAGCTTTCTCTTGCTGTTTGCTTGAGAGTGTGTTTGTACTTCGCCGCGGCGGCTTTGAGGGCGATGTTTGCCTCCATGGATTTTTCTCGCTCTGCCATGTTCCTAGCATTTGTTACTGCATCTTCCACTTTCTGCAACTCATCATTCCAATAGGGCTTATAGTTTTTCCTAGCTCCTCTTGGGATGGTTTCAGTGGCGGCTTGCATTATTGCCTTGCTTAGGCTCTCTACCATGGGCTTCATTTTTGTGTTTCGTGTGTTGATGGTTTCACACAGCCCATCTGTCAGGATTGCAAATCTGTCCCAGTCGGCTCGTTTGTAATTCCAACGTGGGAGCGGTTTTGTTTCCTGTGGGCCTACTTCCATGTCAATGGTTAGTCTGATCGGCCTGTGGTCGCTACCTGCCAGTTGGTTTAGCACCTGGCGGTCTATTTTATGGTGTATGTCCTGTGTGGAGAAGGCCAAATCTGGAGTCGAGGTGGTATGCCATGTTCTTAAATAGAAGCTAGGGCTATCCTCCGGCCTATTGATTAGGGAGAGATTTGCATCTATCTCCCAATCTTCCACTTCGTCACCTCTGCTGTCTGTGTCAGAGTATCCCCATCTCTCCGAGTGGCTGTTGAAATCTCCAACTACTATGCAGTTGGAGTCTCTGACCTCCATACTCGAGAGCGATAGGTCTCTATTTGGTGGTCCGTACAGATTGAAAATGCGGCGCTTCGTCTCTTGAGTCATTATGTCAACTCCTACAATTTCTGCTTGTCCGGTGTGATTGACAGATACCGCGCTACTCGGTATGCAGTTTCTGGTCAGTATCAGGACCCCTCCTTTGTGGCCTTCTCTATCTAGACGGAAGGTCTGGTATCCTCTGATTGAGAATTTATGGTTATTGTTGAGGTGCGTTTCCTGGATACATGCCACGTCAATCTTACCTTCATGCAGGTGGTGTGTTAGGGAAAGTTTTTTGTTAATGACTCCCTCCGCATTCCACTGTAGTATTTTGAGGGTCTTGAGGTTTTGGCCAATAGAAGTTGCCCCATAGCCATGTGCCTTGACTCCACGACACATGGGTGGGTGACCACCAGTAGTCAAGGGTGGGCCCCTTCGAGGCGTGAGGCCCGGCACTATCGCTGCCTGGCGGGACTCCGCAGGATGAGCGCCATGCGTTTTTCTAATAGGTTGTACTGCCATCATACTGCGATTTACGTTGCACTGTTTTGTTAGGCTTGTGGCCCCGTGCATCCGATTTCAACAGGCGTTTCTGTAGGGATGCCCTCCTTAGCCTTTGGCTGTCCCCAGCCTATCTGCAAGGCAGCAGTTGTTTATGATCAGAGTTGTCTCTCTTATGGAAGTTGTCTTACTAGACTATCGAGTCTTCACTACTCGTGTCTATAGGGTGCAATGATGATATGTGAGATGATAAATGAGATGGACTGGTTTACCCGGAAGAGAGGCAGTCCAGTGTGTCTGTATCCCAGGATCGTCACGTCCTGCCAGAAACGTAGCATTTGCATGTGAGTGGGGTATCTCTTTTTCCCTTTATTTTCTTGGCTTCTATGCAGGGATGGTACGCCTAGCATTCCCCGCCACCTGGGGTGTTGACACAGTGGGGCAGGTGTGCAATGTCCGCTGGTCTGCATCTCTTCTGCGTCCAGCATGATAGTTATATGGCTGATAACGTACAGAGGTAGATATCGTAGCCGACGTGCATTTAGCCAGAGGACAAGCCTGGTAATGTCACAGAGATGTTGTTCGCCTGGTGTGCAGACAGCTCTCATGGTCATTGGTTGAGTCTCGACAGTTCACAGTGAGGTGGCTGCTCTACTGTTTTCGACACCCCGACTAGGTATTAAGTCTTTGGTTGGTGGTTTCGCACCCCATCGCCGTATAAGGTGAGTATCAAGCAGTTGTCCACCCGCTTTGATCGGCGGACGGCAAGGACCTCTTGCTGCGGCTCTACCGGATAGGGCTGGGGCGCAAGCCCCAGGTCCCGAGCATGTAGGAGCCTCCCATTGCAGTGGTGCTGAGATTTTGGGCGGGATTGCGGCTTACAAGGGTTCGGCCGTAATCCCCCACATGGTAGCCTCGCGCCATTGGCTTATCAGCCTGGTACGTGAACCAAAGTGTCTGCGGCTCCTCTCGATATGAGCTGGTTTTCCGTAGCAACGCCCTGTCATTAGTAGGGTAAAACTGACCTGTCTTCAGATGGTCTATTTCCAGCACCCGTTCGCTGTTTGCTCAGACGAATTTATTGAGGGCTTTTGTTTGTCAATGACCAGGTATTTGAAATCTGCGGTTTCTGCGGGGTTAAACACGATTTCCGTGGCGTTCTTTCATTAGAGTGTTTGAGAGCTGACTTGTCTTCCGTGAATCTAGTACCAGCGTACATTCATTATTAGACCCAGACGGTAGTGCTCTCGATTTGTCAGTCGTTCTACAGTATTAGGCGTGTTCAGTCAAATTAAGCCGCAGGTTCCACTCCTGGTGGTGCCCTTCCGTCAATTCCTTTAGCGAGACAATCAAGTTACTTAGAGGGTGGCCCCAGATTTTCGAGGGTCTAATTCCAGCACATGTTCACTATTAGACCCCCCGAAGGTGCTCTATTTGACTGTCATTCTACACTATTGGCGTGTTTAGTCAATTTTAGCCTCAGGCTCCACTCCTGATAGTGCTCTTCCGTCAATTCCTTTATCAAACACTGTATGCAGACCAACCGAGCCTCAGAGGGCATAACCCCAGATTTCTGAGGGTCTAAATCCAGCACCAGTTCCATATTAGACCCCAGAGAAGTGGTCTCGGCATGTCAGTTATTTCAGTGTTGGCCGTGTTGAGTCAAATTAAGCCGCAGGCTCCACTCCTGGTGGTGCCCTTCCGTCAATTCCTTTAAGTTTCAGCTTTGCAACCATACTTCCCCCGGAACCCAAACACTTTGGTTTCCCGGAAGCTGCCCGCAGAGTCATCGAAGCAACTCCTGCGGATCGCTAGTTGGCATCGTTTATGGTCAGAACTACGACGGTATCTGATCGTCTTCGCGCCTCTGACTTTCGTTCTTGATTAATGAAAACATTCTTGACAAATGCTTTCGCAGTAGCTCGTCTTGCGGCGATCCAAGAATTTCACCTTTAACGCCGCAATACGAATGCCCCCGTTTGTCCCTGTTAATCATTACCTCCAGTTCCGAAAACCAACAAAATAGAACCGAGGTCCTTTTCCATTATTCCATGCACCATTATTCAGGCAGCCGAGGCCTGCTTTAAACACTCTAATTTTTCAAAGTAAACGCGCCGGCCACCCAGGACGCTCAGCGAAGAGCACCCGTGGGAGAGAGCCGGCAGACGGTAGGGCAGGAGACAACGGGCAGTGAACCGGCGCGAGCCGGACCGCCCGCCTGCGCCTGAGATCCAACTACGAGCTTTTTAACTGCAACAACTTTAATATACGCTATTGGAGCTGGAATTACCGCGGCTGCTGGCACCAGACTTGCCCTCCAATAGATCCTCGTTAAAGGGTTTAAAGTGTACTCATTCCAATTACGGGGCCTCGAAAGAGTCCCGTATTGTTATTTTTCTTCACTACCTCCCCGTGCCGGGAGTGGGTAAGTTGCGCGCCTGCTGCCTTCCTTGGATGTGGTAGCCGTTTCTCATGCTCCCTCTCCGGAATCGAACCCTGATTCCCCGTTACAAACATGGTAGGCATGTCACGTACCATCGACATTTGATAGGGCAGACATTTGAAAGATGCGTCGCCGGCACATGAGGCCATGCGATCAGCACAAAGTTATCCAGAGTCACCAGTGGGGACGCCGCAACCCCGCGAGGGGAAACGACGATTGGTTTTGAACTAATAAAAGCGCTCTTTCCGCGAGGGTCGGAGCTTGGTAAGCATGTATTAGCTCTAGAATTGCCACAGTTATCCAAGTAGGATCGTGTCATCTAAGGAACCTCGACTGATTTAATGAGCCATTCGCGGTTTCACCGTGAGACAGTGTGAACTTAGACATGCATGGCTTAATCTTTGAGACAAGCATATGACTACTGGCAGGATCAACCAGATATCTGTCGGAGACGTACGTACAGCACACACCGGTCGGCGGAGGAAGGATGTGTAAAAAGCCTCGCTGGGACGACGGCCGCAGGGACCGACTGACGGTACGGACGGACGGTTTGTTCCACCCGTCCCTCACTCCGTCGACCTAGGACCGCCTGACAGGGGCCTCCCACACGCACCAGACGACCGACCGACCGGGCTCGCTCGAGGAGGGATGGCAGCGCTCTGTGCAGAACGGATCCCAACGACCTCGGCGATGAATTTCACTGAAACTAGAGACAATTTGGCCTGCCCTTCTCCATAGGAGAACGCAGGGCCTCGAGGCAACGATTCCTGCTTTCCATTTGCCGGTCACAAGCTCTTTGCGAGAGTCGGACCACCAGCGAGACGTACTGTCGAGCTCTGCTATAAGCCTTAGATAAATCACCACGGACGGACCACGTTTCCTGATA
This sequence comes from Ariolimax columbianus, assembly GCA_036924085.1. NCBI lineage: Eukaryota > Metazoa > Mollusca > Gastropoda > Stylommatophora > Arionidae > Ariolimax > Ariolimax columbianus. The sequence goes on from JAVGWX010000021.1 coordinate 44,553,359, forward strand.
CGGACCAGACCAGCGCACCTCGGTGGAGGAGCCGCTGCAACAAACCGCACCCAATTCGCTCTACGGGGAAAGGCAGGCGAGCGTTTTCCGCAAGCCCGCGCTATCGCTCCGCCTGGCGGGACTGAGATCGCTTTACGAACACTGGTTTAAATTGAGTCGCTGCGGCGAGACAACTACCCCAGATACGTAGGCTTTCAAAAGCAGCACTTGCCTTGGCAGTTCTATTGTGAACCTCAATCTATATTTGCTTAATTGGTGAGGGTTCTACCAAGGTAGGTAAAGCTATTAACTGCTTGTTGGTGTTAGCCCTGCAAGTTCAGTGACAGCTGGTTCATGATAGGGCTTTCTTGGAACAGATAGAAACTTTACTTCCATTTTCTTTGTGTTGGCCATAAAAAAAAGGAAGGTTGCACACTTTTTTTTTCCATTAGCCTTTATATTTTTCAACATTTATCTATCTAAAGTACGATTCAATTTAAAACATGTTAAAGAATGTATGTTTTAAAACAATTTTAAATAAATGCTACAGTAAAATATACCTTAGCAGCTGAATAGGCAATACCAGAATAAGCATATCGGTCAACTATAAGAGTAGTTCCAGATGTCAACAGATCTCTCATTTTTTGCCTGTAATAAAAAAAACCAATGAGTCCATTTAAACCATTATGTGGGATCAAGATGCTGAGCAGCACATGAGCTGCAGTGCTCAGCGACCCATAGCTAGTGTCAGGGACAGCGAATCAGAGCTGCCAAGACCCTTCTACACCTCCACTTGGTGATCCTGGATAACAGGCTGGAGCAAAGCAGACTGGCTAAGGAGAAGGGATCGAAGAGGGAATGCTAATCCGGTACTCAAAAAATGCTTGCTGAAGTCAGATGTGTTGGACCGAAAGGTGCAAATATCGCAGTCAAGCTGTAAACTACGACACAACACATTCCGTTCTCTGGGCTACATTCTGCTACTTAAGGCCTTTCAGGGTTTGGTAGTGGGAGATTAATAACGAAGCCAAGCCAAACCATTATGTACAATTATATTACTAAATATGCCAAGTGCAGAATAACATGTACTTTTACTTCTATGTCATTCTTTCGCAAACTCCCGTTACCAAGCCATGTAAAGGGCTTTGCAAGTAGCAGGATATAGTTTGGAGAATGGAATGTGTTGTGCGTTTTTTTTTTTTTTACAGCTTGCCTACAATATTTGCTTCTTCTGGTCCGGCACGTCCGACTTCAGCAGGCATTTTTGGTAACTGAGTTACCTGTCCCTCTTCAATCCCTTCTCCTTAGCCAATCTGCAATGTGGCCGCCTGTTATCCAGGATCACCACATGAAGGTGGAGAAGGGTCGTGGCACCTCTGCGTCATTGGCCATGATGCTAGCTGTCAGCTTTGGGTCGCTTCGGCTTATGCACTGCTCAGCAGCTTGATACATAATAACATGTACAATCTCTCTCTAAGTCTACAATCAAACTAATAACAGGATCAAAGATAAATTCATTAACATTTCTGGTTGAACACCACCATCAACTTAAAACTACTTACTCTGCGCAACCAAGAACCAATCGACCATAATCTTGTCGCTCTATATGTTGAAGCATAGGTCCATCATTTCATTTGGTTTACCAGAACCAATGTTTAGGAAAGCTAGATTCCAGTCATACGTTGAAGCATATATACACACTGCATTTGGTTTACCAGAACCAATGTTTAGAAAAGCTAGATTCCAGTCATACGTTGAAGAATATATACATACATCATTTATATATTACAAATGATCAACCTTGGAGCTGTGATCTGCCATACTGCGAGAAAAGATCCACATCGGGTGTACCAGAACTACCATTCCGTGGGCCATAGAAGGAAGGCAAAAGAGTGTTGACAAATAAATAACTTGGTGGAGAAACACAAGCTAAAATGAAAAGCATGAACCATAACCTGTGCACTGTATGACGAAAGATGGCTACCTGTTGAGCAGGGTAGAGAGAGTGTGCTGCTATAAATCCTGGTATTCAATCAGGCTGTGTTTCATGACATGTAGCCAAGTGTTGAGTAAACTCATTTTCACGCTTTTGCCTTGGTGTACCCTGTTGGACTTAGGGCCTCCTTCAGGCCATCTCTCCACCCCAACCTCAACTGCCTAAAGGTGTAGGGTCACCAGGAGGTCACTATGCGTGTCCATCTGTTGTCTGGCTGCGTGCCACATGACTGGCCCATCCGTTTCTTTATAACAGTACGACACCTATGAAGGGAGTTCAAAGTCTGATTTCTATGTTGAGAAGCGGTATCTTCAATGTTCTTTGCTCCACCTCTAGTTAACTTAACGTCTTTATACTGGTTTAGAAGACCCTACAGAGTCTGTATACAACCAGTTACATTTACATCACTTTGCTCTAAAAGCTATGCGCATCCAGTTTATTCTTAAATGCATTCCAAGCAGACACCACTCTCTGACTAAAAAAATATTTCCTAATATCTAGCCTGGACCTCTCTTTAGTCAGCTTGTAGCTATGCCCTCGTGTTATTGTAGGTGGCTGTATTTTAAAAAACTTGTTATAGTCTAATTTATCGATTCCTCTGATCATCTTATAAACCTGTATTAAGTCACCACGAATTCTTCTCCCTTCGAGACACTAGGCCGGTTTTTCTGAGTCGTTCCTCATAACTGTAATTCTGGAATCCCACTATCATCTTTGTCGCTCTTTTTTTGTATTCTTTCTAGCATGTTTATGTCCCCTCTATGATAAGGACTCCACACCTGTACACAGTACTCCAGTAGTTAGGCAATATGCTGTCTATCTGCATCAGCTGTCTGTGGGTTCCACAACTCAAAGCGATATACCCCGCTGTTGAATGTCTGATGTTGCCCTAACGATATATAATTAGGCCTGCCAATCACTGAATAAGTTTGAATTTGCAAATAACGAAGAGCCCTTTTACAGCTAATAAAAAACATCAATAATAAACTAAAAACAAAAGTATAAATAATATAAAAAGGGAACAAAATTGAGATCATACATGGCTTCCCATCTGTTTGTGGAGAACAACAAGTGGACTGCATGATTGTCAAGATCTTGCGTCTGCTTTAGATAGCTGTCAATCATTTGACCAATGGGTGTCGTACGATCTGTAGAATGAGTAGAGTAAATTATATACACAAATATGAATACCAGATCTTGTTAATATTTCTTATCAGTGGTATTGCCCGAGTAGTCCGTCAGAGTATTTGTGTATGACAAGGACAAGAATAGCATTCCTGCCCCACAGAGAGCATGATGAGGTGACTGTGTGACATGGAATAACACCGGCCATGGATAAGTGGTTTGTTAGGAGCAGCATGGGATCAAGATGCAGAGCAGCACATGAGCTGCAGTGGTTAGCGACCCATAGCTGACTGCTAGCGTCAGGGCCAGCAAACCAAAGCTGCCAAGACCCTTCTACACCTCCACGCGGTGATCCTGGATAACAGGCTGCAGCATGGCAGACTGGCTAAGAAGAAGGGATAGAAGAGGGAATGCTAACCCAGTGCTAAAAAAATGCTTGCTGAAGTCGGATGTGTTGGACCGAAAGATGCGCAAATATCGCAGCCAAGCTGTAAAACTATGACACAACGCATTCCGTTCTCTGGACTACATTCTGCTACTTAAGCCCTTTCAGCGTTTGGTAGTGGGAGATTGAGAACGAACGAAGAAGAAGAAGAGAAGGAGCAGCATAGATGGCGCGCCTAACAGGATGCGTATCTACTTTGCTCTAGTGCTATGATGAACTTACACATCGGTTAACCAGCATTTGCTGTACTTGGCCCAACGCGGCAGAGTAATAGGCTGCTCGAGCCTGGCCCGCTAAGCAGAAAATCTTCCTCCTGGCTACATCCAGCTCACGTCAGAGCTGAGACCTGCACATGGGCATTGCTCCCTGTAGAAGTACAGGTCGACTAAGACTAAGATATTTAAAAACGCATTGTCAAAAGTTGATATATGTCATCTTCAACCAATGGAAACATGTACACCAGGCCCACCTCAACCCATACAAGGACAAAACAACATTAACCATGAACGCAGCTTGCGAACAAAATAATTATGGAGATAGTGGATTGGTTGGCAAACTTGGAGGGTTCTGAATTGGAGCAGCCTTGAAACAAGTATAGATTTGATCAAGTATCTAAAACATAAACTACAAAACATTCACATTTCTTAGCTCTTTATTATAGCTTGTATCGTTCAACAATGGCCGCCAACCGAGATCGAAATAGACTACCTAATGAAACATGCGTTTTAGTTTCGCGATTTAGTGTGTTGAATTTCATTTTTTTAATGATCTACACAGCGGTTGCGTCAGCATAATAAAACTGCTTCGCAAATCACTCAGGACTCACCCTGGGGGCCACTCTTCCCCTTCTCTCTCCTCTCACCTCACTCTGTTTCATTTGACTCTGTCCTACAGTCACACCCTTGCACAACTTTCACACGCGCCCTCGTGGTAAAGCCCTTCCATTGCACTTTGGTTGGGCTAGCTTCTGAGGGCGCACAAACCTAGCATAGGTACATACAGATGCACACATGCATCCAAGCACTGGTTTATGCGTCCTGATATCGCCCAATTGACTACGGTCTGGGGTGGAAAATGGCGCGCCTCCGCCAGTAGAAACTAGTGAGGCAAACATCTAAGCAAAAAAAAAAAAAATCAGGACTCACACTGGGGGCCACTCTTCCCCTTCTCTCTCTTCTCACCTCACTCTGTTTCATTTGACTCTATCCCACAGTCACACCCTTGCACAACTTTCCCACGCGCCCTCGTGGTAAAGCCCTTCCATTGCACTTTGGTTGGGCTAGCTTCTGAGGGCGCTCAAACCTAGCATAGGTACATACAGATGCACACATGCATCCAAGCACTGGTTTATGCGTCCTGATATCGCCCAATTGACTACGGTCTGGGGTGGAAAATGGCGCGCCTCCGCCAGTAGAAACTAGTGAGGCAAACATTTAAGCAACATTTTTCTCCTATTCTCCAATGTGGTTTACGTTACACTGTGTTTTCATTTTGCGTCTGCCGGCCCAGCGCATCCTTCTTTTATGTTACGTGTTTGTCTCACTAGTTTTTACTGGAGGAGGTGCTCATATTCCACCCCTCGCTGAAGTCAATTGGGTGATATTAATTAAGACGCATAAACCAGTGCTTCGATGTATGTGTGCGTCTGTATGTACATATGCTAGGTTTGAGCGATCTCAGAAGCCAGCCCATCCAACGTGCAATGGAAGGGCTTCACCCTGAAGGCGCGTGTGGAAGTTGTGCAAGAGCGTGATTGTTGGCATTCGACTTCGACATGCATTTTATGTAAGAAGTGCTTCCCCGGGGTTACCGGCCGGTGTTGCGGAGCGAACCCAGCACCTTCGGTTTGTAAGCCATGTCACTTAACCACGCCGTCCCCCTGATGTAGGTAATTCGAAACGTGCACATTTATAAAATAAAATGAGTATCATGGGACATAACTTAACCATGCAGAGTTACTGTTCTTTCTATTCATGTGCCATAAGGGAGATAATTACACACTTATTTATATAATTTGTAAAATGTTAACCACATAGTGCAGTTTTAGATTATAATAATAGAAATAGCTATCCCCCTTATTAATAATTATTTCAGAACAATGTTAGACTGTTTCGTATTTCATATTACGTATTTCCCATAATTTTTTCTGCATTGTATTCAACAAAATGGCAGTGTAAAATATGTACATTTTCTGCCCAATGCCACCAAAAAATCTTTCCATAATATCTTTAACTCTGGTTTCTCTTCACAACGCATAAATCTTTCGCCTTTTACTAAAGATTTCCGTGGAGAGGAGCAATATAATGAGTCTAAAGACTATTTTTCAAACCCTACTTTGTTAGGGTAATAAACAAATATTATGAATGGTTAACTGTGTTGAAATTGTTTGGCATTGATTTTATGAATTTTTAAATTTAAAAAAATGAACTCGAGGTTACCGAGGTTGTTTACTCAAATGAATCAAAAATCCTCGGGCACAGCTTAGTGGAAAATATATATGCACGAACAGATCTTTGCTTTGTTGAAACAGTACTTCTACTTTGCGCATAATTTTGTCCACAACACTGAAAAATAAATCATTTATTCAGACGTTCATGATGGACCGACATGTAATACGCGCTAATGCTGTTAATAAACACATAACTGCAGGCATATTTGCAACATCGTGAATATACATGTTTGCCATGTAGCCCAAAATACCGCAAGCTCAATTGGACAGGGAAACCGCGCAACTGGCAACCCGGATACACACGTATATCAGAGATCGTTTATTTTTCCCAACATGTGCACTCAACTAACCTAAAACCTCACTCAAATCTCCTGAGATTACTTTTATCTGAAATACCATAGATTTACTTTTAACAACCCAATACAATTGTTGTGTGGGAATAGCAACAGCTGTATGTCTATGTCAAATTACCAGACCTTTATCAAGGAACTAATGTGTTAAAATAAGTTCCTATAATTTGTTCGGTGATAAATTTAAAAAAAGAATTAACGTTGCTCTATATATTTACACACACAACTGATACAATGATAATGTGAAACTGGTTTAACCTGTTAGTAGCCATAAACTGTGGCTACATTTAATGTTGTTACACAAGTGTACTTGATACATGCTGCTATAAATTGTCTTTGAAAAAGCAAATAGTGGCTGTCGTAATACGGGTTGTGTTGAATGTGCTAAGAGGAACCATAAAGCAAATAGTGGCTGTCGTAATACGGGTTGTGTTGAATGTGCTAAGAGGAACCATAAATTTGTTCAAATCCTATGTTTCACCTGACCCTGATTACTCTTCTCTAATAAAAAAAAGAAAAAAAAAGGAGTTTAAGGACAGTTTAGATAATGGGTTGCCAAACTTGCAGAACATTAGAGCCACAATATACATTAGTCTAGTAAACTTCAGATGTAAGACAGTAACAAATATTACACACTCAATCGCTTTTACTGTTAGGTGCACTTTTGTTACAACAATTTAACATATACAGGGTGTCCCACTCTCTACCGGCCCCTGGTTCCCTTATATAACTTTTAAATCAACTAAAGTAATTCAATCAAATTTGACACGGACATACCTTGGTGTGAGAAACATGATAACGGAACGACACAAGTGGTATGTCCATCAGGATAACCCATTCAGCAGGAAATTGAGTCTGCGGCTACTAATGTGTTGGTGAATACCTTACACAACATGGAGAAGCGTATGCAGGCATGCCTTGATGCTAATGGCTACCACTGTCAACATTTGATACAAGCTCATTATGCATCGCACACACCAAGGTATGCCCATGCTGATGGCGTACCGCTATTAATAAACTGATGTTCTTACCGTCATTATATATTTATTCATTCTTCCTCTTCTTCTGCGTTCGTTCTCAATCTCCCGCTACCAAGCCCTGAACAGGGTTTCACAAGTAGCAGGATGTAGTCTGGAGAACTGAGTGCGTTGTGTCGATAGTTTACAGCTTGACTGCGATATTTGCACCTTTCGGTCTGACACATCTGTCTTCGGTGGCATATTTATTCATGTTAATTTGTACCAGTTCCAATGATCTCAAAGTACACGTGTATAACCAGATGGTTTCAAAATTTTCATTATTTTAACTAAATCGTACATATGGTAATGAACTACAGTTCATGCTCAGTAAATAATAATTAAACTTGAAAATTATGTTATTTACCCTTTACATTAATTGTGATGTAAAAAGGAACTCATATTTCCAGGAAGAGTAGTTTGGCCACTCCTGGTTTAGATGTTAAATATTGTCATTGAGGACATGAGTGGCAGGATCATTACAGTCCTTGTGGGCAGCTCAGACAAAATGTTAAAATTTGTCAAGGGCCAGGAAACTGCATGGGACATTAATGTGCCATGATTTGTTTAAATGTATCTACAAGGTCAGCAGCTCAAGGTTAGACATTTTAAGGAATGTTGGACAACAATTGAAACACCCAGCCATAAATCTTGCCCTGAGGACTAAAAAATGTAAAAGGATATCCAAAGGAGAAGAAGACAGTATCCAATTGCCCCCTTACACCTGAGGTTATTATTCATGGCTGGACACTCTGGCTGTTACAGGGTTGTTCCTGCTGACCAGAGCAAATCAGCCCCTCCTCTTTTTTCTCATTGTCTGTTTTCTCCCCTCCTTTCACCTAGCCAGGTATAAGGCTGGTCAAAGTCAGCCAGGGGAACAATAGACAGGATACAGGCTGGGGTTTTTTAATGGCAGTAACTGGAATAATACACTCAAGAGGTCAAGGAGAAAACTGGCCAGGAAACTGTTAACCTGTAGGCCACACAAACAGAAAATGCTCCCATGCCCCCCATGGTCAAGTTTTTGACAAAATTATGTTTCAAGCTTATTAAATTTATTGCTTCAGAAATCCAATTTAATATGGCCATTGAGTGATGGTATGAAAAGACTGTCCAAACTGCACCAGAGGTGAAAAGATGATAAATGAATGGCTATATGATGGTGGCTGCAATGTCTACATGCACACCAGTTGTTGATAATAGGTGGCAAACTATTTACAAAATTACTAGCAATGTTCTATACACATTCCATTTAAATGGGAACATCATGCAGAATACCCTGTTCCAGATTTCTTATCCAGGCAGCCAATGTACAAGTAGATTTCTCATCCAGGCAGCCAATGTACAAGTAGATTTCTCATCCAGGCAGCCAATGTACAAGTAGATTTCTCATCCAGGCAGCCAATGTACAAGTACATGATGGGTGGAAAGGCAGAGGGAGCTGTGCAGCAGCAGACAAAAGTTGTGAAACCAAGGACCCTGCTCAAGCCTGACCAGGAAAGAGACAGCTTATGCCAACCAAAGAACCACCAGTACAGACCCCTCCAGGACCAACATGGCAATGCATGGGTAATTCCTACATGAACAATTTGTTCACAGGTCACTTTGTGATGAAACTACACGACTGGAATGAGAAACATGTCTACGGACTGTGCAGAATCTTCTAGACCAGTACAAAGACGTTAAATTAAGATAATCGATGTCTTTGAAATGTGGTTGTACAAAAATGTTGGATGCATATCAAGTAGAATAAAAGAAAACAAATATGAAGGTTTTCTGAGACATTAGTTGTATAAGAAAATTTCCCAAGTGGTTTGCCGGGGTCTGTGTGTATGATAAGAATAGCATTACTACTCCACAGAGAGAATGTCGTAAGAGGCGACTAACTGTGTGACATGGCATAACACCGGCCATGGTTAGATGGTTTGTTAAGAGCAGCATAGATGGCGCCCTAACAGGATGCGGGTCTACTTTGCTCTAGTGTTTGAGTCTAATAAGATGAACTCACACATCAATTAACCACCCTCCATAGTGGCGTGAATAAGCTGCTTGAGCCTAGTCCGTTAAGCAGGAAATCCTACTCCTAGCTATTTCCAGCTCACATCTGAGATGGGACGTACACAGGGGCATTTGCCCCTGTAGAAGTACAGGTCGACTAAAACGTATATATGGATGAATATGTTTATATAGATGATATGTACACAAGTTTATGTATTTTACTTCCATGTCTGTACTTCAGAAATGTTTTTAAAAAGAAAGTAGATTACTATGCTTTTTGTATGGGCTGGAGGATCATTTGGATTAAAATAGCCATCCAAATGTAGGTCAATGCATACAAAGTGTCAATATGGCAGTAGTTTCCAATACTCCCCTGAATGATCCTTTCAACACAAGGTTTAAGGTGTTATTAAATACCAAGGGAACTCCGTTCAGTGGAGTCAAAGAAATACATCTTTGTCAGAACATTATTGGGTCCTAGCTAAGTCACATATAATAAACTTCAGATGTTTTATAGTTACTAGGCATGAACAAACAGTACACATATGATTTTACTGTTATGTGCACATTTTGTTACAACAAATTGATGTGTTGTTACGGAACCAGCAGCATCTGGGCTCTCGCTCTTTGGCCCAATGCCATGTAAAGTTGATATTTATTTTCATATACATATATATATATATAAATATATGTACTTAATTTTTATTCACCTATGTAGATCTTTAACTGTTGATCTGTATCAGTTTCAATGACATCAACGTACACATTGTTTTAACTACCATATATTGAGCATATTTACAGTAATGCACTATGTAAATAATAAATCTTGAAAATTATTTGATTTACGTTTTGTATAAATTATGACGTAAAAATATTGATGATGACGTAAAAAGTAACTCAGCTAACATATGACCATGAGTTGTAGTTGACCACTCCTGGTTTACCTGTTTTATATTGTCATTTGAGGAAATGAGTGACAGAATAGCTAGAGCCCTTGCTTCTCACAGTAAAGGTAACAAGTATTGTTCCTGGGTAGTGTCACATTACCCAGCTGTCAATGAATGTCTATTGGGTGAACTCTTGTACCTGGAGACATGGCCTCTTTTGTCTTTTGGTCATTGTGAGGAAGTGGTAGTAAAGTCCACTTGCATTCTTGATTCCTTGTCTTACTTCATCATTTGTGATAGTTTTTGCATGTGACACTTAGGAGTCTTCTAAAACAGCTCATCCCCATAACCTACATTCTTCTCTGAAGGTCTGCTGTAATAGTTAATGTTTTGCAGGCGTAGAGGAATATTGAAGGAATCAGTCAGAGCATTAGTCTGATCTTTATGTCGAGGCATGGTTTTGATCCTACATCACTGATTGTTGAGCCCAGATACTTGAAGTGGTTCACTGTTTTAAGCTCAAATCTATTTGCTTTGATTCCTTCAGTGTTGTTGGTTATCAATTTTGTATGTTCTGTATTTATCTCCATGCCATAACCCTGTGCTGTAACATCCAGTCTGCGAATCAATTCCCGAAGTCTTAGTTTCCGCCAGCCTGTCAATGCCGTCCACAATATGTAAGTTGGTAATTGTTCTATCCCTATCCTGACAGTGGCAACATGATCGTCAAGGGCATCACTCACAGTATCAGGGTACGACTATAACAAAATTTAAATTGATAAAATTGTATATACTTCTTCTGCAGTCCTTCCTCAATTATAGTGGAACTCAGGATTTTTCAATAGTCTGCCTTGTTCAGTCTCAATACCACCATACAGTTTCTCCTCAAGGGGAGTGGTCCACATCTTACTGCTCAAATCTGTGTGCTGGATGCACTCCTGAAGTACATGACCTGCTGCATGTCTGCCAGGTCGCAGCAACATACGCTGGTGGTCCCTATCTTGAATTTGGTGTATAGGCGGTGTCTCATGCTGTTGTCACAGTTCAGAGATGAAATATAATAACCTGGTCTATTCCGGACAGTTGGTAGTACCTGTCTTATCTGTGTGGTGTGTTCTTCCTGCCACTTGAACCCTGTTCTGCCCATTTATTATGGTTTTTGTTTCTTCAAAATTGACCAGTTCACTCTCTCTTTGGCTAGACTGTCAGCCTGGTTTTTTTGATGTTACATTGTGATAGTATCCAAGGCATCAGTTAGGAATACTATTTTTTCTTGATGGATATCTTTATCTTTGATTATTGTGAGACTGAAAGTAGCCAAACAGATTAAAAAGTATGTACGGTCATCCCTTATAAAATTATGCAATCCGGTGTTGTCAAAGTTTATTGAATTGGAGATTGTGACTCGCCATAACTTCGTCACAACTGTTTATTAATTCCATCGTTGACCCTATTATTAGTATTATACAATATATGCAATATGACCTGACCTGATAATATCTAGACTACGCAGTATAGTATACTGTCACAATGAGTAGACTATTTGTCATGTTTACATTATTACTTCAGTTTTGTGCTTAGATCTACCATGTATGTTGCCACATTACTTTATGGCAAGATATGATCTATGCAAAACTACAGTACAGGACTCTTTTTCCCAATTCCATATAATATGAATCATTTTTTAATGTAACCACTAATAAACAAGCACAAGATAAATTTGTTTACGTTAGTTTTTGATAATGAAAAATGATTGATCAAAAACATGCAAAATCAACTAATGCTAGCTTAAGACTGAGTTTTTCATTCATACTCCTGATAAAATTGAGTGCTAGATACAGAGTTAAGAACAAGTTGAAGTTAGCCAGGAAGGAACAAGTCACACCACTTCACAAGAAATGAGAGCTCTTATTGTATAATTCTTATAGTTATTATAGTTATACTTATACTAACTATAGATAGTTATAGTAAAAATATGAATTGTCCACGTTTATTAACAAATTTTTACATATGATATTCACACTACCAGGTTTGCTATAATTTTTACACATTTATTCAGTTTAGATCTACTTTACTACTTATTAATATTAATAATCAATAATGAACTAATGTTAGTATTGTTAGTAACTTAGTAAGAAAAAGTTACATAAATGATAATGAATCAAATGAATGATAATTTTAATATTTTCGACCTCAAACTCAAACATTTGACACAAACAAAATTACAAAGTTGATGATAATAATTATCATCAACTTTGTAATTTTGTTATGATTTTTTTTCAATTTAAAAAATCGCAATAGGGCTATAGAGAAAAATATAGACTAGGGACTTGGGCAAAGTTGATTCCAAAAAGGAGGTGCAGTTGACAATATATTGATTATCTCAGTTATTCGTGATTGAACACCTGTAAAACCATACATTTTTGTAATCGGGAGAACAAAATACAACCGATGAAGGTAATTACATGACTTTTCAAAAAGGCACAGACTAATTAATATTCAAAATGGCGACCTCATTTGCATAATTTTCAACTAAAATAATGTTGTAATATTTGTTTTCTTCATGATACACTACATATGATATATCGTTTTGATCGTCTTTTTGAGAAGAGCATTAATATATTCATTGTTTGCTATTATTTGATTAAAATGCTTGGAGAATTAGTATACAGAACAAATTATTACACAAATTTTACTCGAAAATTTGTTTACAAGGTTAATAAACATGCACAGTTGTTAGAAATTAAAATGAATGTTAAAAATAAAAAGAATATACTTACAGAAGGCCCCCTGGAACATACTTACAAGCTGCAGTTGATTAGTCAAATGTGGCATCTCCAAACATTACTTGTTTTCTTTGTGTTGATGTTAAAACCAAAGTTGATGCACATAGCTGAACATCATTCAATTTTTCAGTACACAAGCTGAAATATCAGGAAATTTGGAAACAACTAATCAATTAAATAAACAGAAAAAAAAATATACAAATATAACAAGAGGCACGTATGATATGCAGTTTAATTCATAAATGGATGTATTTTCCAAACAAGTGTCACAAACAGCAAAACATATGGATTAACAGTCTTTATTGGGTAAGTCTGATATGTTAATTGTTTTTGTCGTGCATCATTTTGTTGTTGCATGTTTCTTTTTCTTTTACTATTTGACAAATTAAGATATATTTATATTTTCTTAATGCTCATGCAATTCCCTTTTTTTCCATATATGACCACATGTAATATAAAACAGTGACATTTTAACTGTAACACTAGATGAAATCTCCAGAGTGACAAGGAGATGCCTGGCTTCAAAAATGGAAATATTGCTATATCCTCAAAAAGCTAATTTAAAAAAAAAAAGGACAAATATGGCTATATCAATTACAAAAAGAATTTACAGACAGTTCTTGGAACATACTTACCAGTAAAGATGATTATTCGAACTTGATGTCCCCAAGAGCAAAATCAGCCAACATCGCTGTCACCGGCATTACATAATCCTCTTTTGGAGGAACTTCACCTGTAGTCCAATACTTCACGCACACACACTTCTGGTCAGGTTTGTTCTTCTTCCCCCGCTCCATTGTAAAGGATGTTACCTTCAAATGGTATACAACATCAACATCAACTTCTTCCACAGACCATACATGAAGAAACGGAATGCCTAAAATGGAATCATTATTGTCAATGAATAGCTGTAGTTTAGCTTTCACATTATCGTCTATTTCTTTAAAAATTTCCAATTCTAATATTGGTGTATTGTTTAAAATGGCACCCTCAATAATTATTTTATAATTGGCCCTTCTCTTCTTATCTGCTTTCCTCGTGATTAATTTCTGCTTAATGGCTGCATCTGTAGCTTTCTTATTGTCAGCCCGCAGCAACCTCATCTTGGCTCCATGATGGACAGCAAAGTGGATTAGGTCAATCTGCTTGGAGTCGGGAAATGTATCCAACCACTCAAGCACATTGTTCTGTACCCCTTTTACTTTCCCATCTATGAAACCAAGGGTTGCATTGGGAGCTCTCCGCCATAGAGCGTCCATCATGCCCAGAGTTCTTTTCAGAACTCATTTTGTGAACTGGAGTTGAAGCAGTATCCACCAGCACGGTGTCTGTTGGCACTGCTAGAGCCCCAGTCAGATATGGGCACAGTTGACGTTCCAGCTTCAAGATGAAAGCATTAGCCAAATTTTTTACAGCCAGCCTAAATTTAACTAAATATGACTTTTCAACATCAATAAATGTGAGAGTTAAAAATGTATGGTCTGACTCAATGTCACCACCGAATACATCCTGCTTTCTGGAGGTGATAGATGATGGTTTCGCCGCTAACGCTCTCAGGGAATCCAAGCATTTCTTGAAGTAACCTGCTTTTGCCTGCAGAGAAAAATTGCATAAGATCAGTGTCAGTAATAAAGCGCAAGGCCAGGCACAACTTGAAAAATTTGTATCAGTAGTTTCTTTAGTAGCAAAATGGTCAACAATATCTGATAGACAAAATTTAGAGCTTGAGTAATATTCTAATGAAACTAATGTATTTACTGTAAAAGTTATTCCAAGTGGTACTTACTGCTTCAAGATTTGAAAGTTGCTTGTCATTCTTGTAAAACAAACACATCCATGGCCCAGTCAGGATTTTGAAGAACAGTCCAAGTGCTTGAAGCTGAGCCTGGATATCGGGGTTCTTCAGTTAGTTAAGTATGGTTGCCACCATTTTTGTGCGACTACACTTTAGCTCGAAGTAATCTTTGAGTTTCTCCCGCAGGACAAAAATGGTGGAAGCCATGTGAAACAAAACATTCAGTCTGTTCCCCACATATCTCTGGATAGTGCCAAGCTTCAGCTTTTCACCTCTTAGGAAGGTCTCAAATCCTTCTGGGTCACCTGTGCCTTGTTTGTGTCTGGAATGAATAAAAAGCAATTTATTTAAATAAACACTACAATTAAAAACATAAATTCACCTATTGCAAGATTGACATAGGTAACAAATCTGTATTTTTTCTATTTAATTAAGTGTATCTATTAAGCTGCTTACAAAACACACATTTTTGCAATAAACAATACACACATTGGACATTTAATTTTACCTCATTTTGGAAATGCAGTGAATAAGTTCAGCTGCAATACATCCAGTCCTATGTTGAGTGGCTAGTCCCCTTTCTCTGTCTAGGTTGGCAAGTGTTGTTCTGGCAGAAAGTGCAAGTCCATCGAGGGGATGAACATTGCAGTTCAGCTCAAGCAAATCCATGTCAAACTTTTTCTTCATTTCCTCGACAACACAGTGATTAACCGGTATCTGTCGGTGATTGTGCTCTTAATGGTTTTAAAAACACTTTTCTTGACATTGACAGCATCAATCTCTGACAGATTACGATACACACAATATGTCTCGATGACATCAAGTAAAGCTTGACTGACGTGCTTGTAGTAATCACTTGTTGTTCCTCCATGAAGCATACCTATATCCAGGACAAATGTCTGAAATAAAGAGTCTTTCACATTAGTAGTCACATGGACTTCATTGATATGAGATCCTTTTAAACTTGTGGCATCCCATGACAGAGTAGTGCAAGATGACTCATGCAATATATATCCAGTCTTAATTTGAGACAGAACACCTATTTCATAAGCTATCTGTGCTATAGTGGATGGAACAGGTCTGCTTGAAATTTGTTTACCACACAGAAGGAATACCCCATAGTGAAGGATATCACAACAATGCTGAACACTGACATTACATATCAAACTTTTATACATGCATTTCCTGAATACATGGTCATACGTCTTACCATCTACCTTTACCTGTATAACCTCGTTGTTGATGTCATCTATCTTTTCTTGTAACATGGACATCTGATTCTCATGGGATGCTTCTAGGTAGCTCAAGTTCTTTCTAGTGTGAGCAACCTGACGTTCATGTTGTCTTTTCACTTGTTTCTTGTGCACCTTAGACTGACGCTGGAAAAGAGCAAACTTATTCTGTAATAATTTAAAATCCTTATCTTTCTTTTCAAGCTGTTTCTGGATGCTGTCATGTCTCAACTCATAATCTCGCAGATTCTCGTTCAATGCATTACTTTTCACCTTCAACTTCTCTAAAGAATTCTTCACCATTTTGTAACTCCTCAAAGCACTCTTGCATTTGGCTTTCGAAGAGCTTAGGCTTATTACCTTCCTGCGAATGGTCTGATTGATCACCTTTGGAGCAAAACGTGCCAGTTCTTGCGCATGTTTTTTTTGATCAAACAAACGCCTGCGCAATGTGACAATGGTCTCTCTCAAATTATTGAGTGTGCGCTGCTTGGTAACACAGTTATGACAATCATAACGAAGTTTCTTTGGGGATGGGGGCCCAACCATTGCAGCTGAAACAGTTGATACATCAGTAGGTGAGGCAATCTCTTGTGTCTGAAACAAAACAATTGTATTAGCGGCATCTTTAAAATATACAGGAAAGGGCTGCTGACAAAGTAGTACAAGTGAGTCCCAGTTGCTGCTCAAATTATTTTTCATCAACTTCAGATTTTTTTTCAAGGCATGCAGATCATTGTAGAGCTTTATCTCATCAACACACTTATCCTGTTCTGCAGATGTGGTTGGAATAAGTGTCTTGATTTTCCATATCAAAGCAGTAATTGAGGGATCTCGTGTTTCCACAAAAAGCTGCACAATGTATCCTTTCTTGAGTGGATACACTGGCCCAAAGCACGCTAAATGTGCTTTCAGATCAGCAAAACACTTCTTGTTTATTGGTGGGGATGGTGTCCCAATCGTTGCAGTTGACACACTTGATACTTCGGTAGAAGAGGAAATCTCTTGTGGCTGCAACAAAACAACAGTATTAGACACATCTTTAAAATGTATAGGAAATTGCTGCTGAAAAAGATGTACAAGTGAGTCCCAGTGTGTACTCAAATTGTATTTCTTCAACTTGAGCTCTTTTTGCAAGACCTTTAAAGCCCAGCTGAGCTTTATCTCATCTACACACTTATCCTGTTCTATACACGTGGTCGGAACAAGCGCCTTGACTTTACGTATCAGAGCAGTGGTTTTGATATCTCTTGTTTCTCCTATCAGTCGTGCAATGTATCCTTTCCTGAGTGGATACACTGGATCAAAGCATGCCAAATGTGCCTTCAGGTCAACAGCTGACTTCTTGTTTGCCATGATCAGTAGATCTTAGAATTTCTAAAAAAATGTTCAATATAATAATTTTAAAACAAATTTGCAAGACACACAGGTTAATGTTTGAACCAAATATTATTTGAAGCAATATAAAATCGTATTTAAAGTTATTAATGTACTGAGTTACTTGATTAATCGTAATCAGAACCGCTGATTGTGAAGGACAACAAAAATGGCGGAGGTCATGAAATAATCAGTTTGGTGAAATTACTAGCCTCTGCTAAGTTCAAACTACATGACTAAAATGCCGTTTTCTAACATAACAAATAACAAAACATATAGAGAGTGGATGCAGAATTTAAATAAATAGACATTATGTATTAGAATGGATTATTTCAGTTGGTATAACCATACTAATCTGCCATTGAGTACAGTAATAATGAGCAGAACTAGAAATATATTGTTCTTAAATTGCCAGATTATCATTAACTAGGTATTATAAGTATACGCAATATTTATTCAAAATAAATGCAGAACCTGATGGTAGTGATGCAATTCACTAAAATAATACGAGTATGATCAGGTTTAAAATTACTTATGTAATAAGTTACTTAAATTGATTAATTGTAATCAGAACTGCAGCGAAAGACGACAGAAATGGCGGACGTCATGAAATGATCAGTGTGGACAAATTACTAGCCTCTGCTAAGTTCAAACTACATGACTAAAATGCCGTTTTCTAACATAAAAAATAACAAAACATACAGAGAGTGGATGTAGAATTTAAATAAATAGACATTGTGTATTAAAAACAATTATAATTCACACGAACTAGAATGCAAACTTACGTGTATTTGTCAATAGCTCATAAATTCCTAAAGTTAGAAAACAATGTCGTTCACATGTGGTCAGTGGTGAAATGGGTCACTGAACTAGCGTGTTTGACTTTGATACAGGCCAAAAATCACGGGATTGACCTAGAAATAAAATAATCCGTTAAAGAGTCACGCTAAGATAGGTCAGTAGCCATTTCACATTTTGAGTTAATTTAAAAAACCGGCTAAACTGGAACCTGTTTCTAAAAATAGAAATAGGTAAATTCCGATGTGAATTGTTTCCCTGATACAATACAGCTTTAAGTGACCGCCCTTCTTGTTTATATCACATAATCTATTTAATATATCATATCACGTCTGAGTCAGTCATCGAAGACTTCAAGTTCCGAAGAGCTAAGAACTTACCTGGAAATTTCAATAACTTGACTTTCCTTCCTTCGTCGGCGAGTTTTTCTATCAACTTTGCGCACTGTGTCGATTTTCCACTTCTGTCGCATCCTTCAACAACAATCAGAGCTCCTCTGATTCCACATTTAACGTATCCGTTCATTTCTTGTACGTTTTTGTTACTCAGTGCGTTAAATAATATGTGAATTTGGTACAGATTATAATTGTTAACACCGCGTAAATATGCCGCAGTTTGGTGGACAGTTTTCGTCAGGCATTCTTGTCAGATAAACGTTGATGAAAAAGGTTTGCAATCCTTCTAGAAAGCCAACTTAACTTAACTTCATTATACTGGTTAAGAAGGCTCTATAGAATCCACTTGTTTGTGTGGAGCAGTAGTTTTATGTCCAGGGCTAGACGTGTTGCTGGAGTGGTCGTCATCCCAAGACGATTTAACAAATTAAAAAAATTGCCTGCCACATAAAATAAAGGCAAGTTGGCAACCACTGGAGAGTTTAAAAATGTGTCCAAAGTAACGAAGGAGGATAAATAAATAACTACGAAACAAAGCAACATATGTCTATTCCTGCAATATCAGCATTTTTAAGGAGAGACATTTCAGATTATCAAGGTCCAATGGACCAATGTATCGATCTCATGGCACTTCAGTTTATCCCGCTGTAAATAAAAGTTAGAAATAAAATAAGTTAGAAAAGACATATAGTCGAAGAGAGAACTGGTAAAAGTTCACTCCGTCAAACCGCTCCTCCCCCCTTTCTCAGAAAAAAAAAATAACCCATGCTAATTGTTATTCATTTCATGCGCTTAAAAATGTAATGTACATATCTGTAATGTTGTCTGTCTCTTATATAAATTTCACAGTCTTTTGCAGTTTATGTACATGGTCTATAAAGTTTCTCTTCTAGTGTTGTTTCTCTGGGCAAGTGGGTTTCATTTTCAGTTTGTATATAACTGGCACATCTGCAGCACCCTCCTTTGTCAGTCTATCTGCTCTATTAATAGTTCCAGATTCTTGTTTTTAAGAGAGAATGAAAAGTGTAGTGCTGCATTTTTCTGTATTAATATTAACACACCATCTATTTGTATATGACGTTAATACATCAATAGCTTTTTACAGCATTTTGGTGGCCACTGTTGCATGTGCATTTGTACACCATATTTCCAATCCATCAACGAGCATTGTCACTTTCGTTCTTTGTGGTAATTCAGCAACCAGGGGCATTGATTAGACCTAATTCATTGATTGGAAGCCATTTATACAATTATGTTAGATTCTTCTCTTGAAATTTACCTTTTAACATATCATCAGCTCAGTTCAGTTCATTCCGAAAAGAGAAGAATTTCGAGGTGACTTAATACAGGTTTATCACAGGAAAGGTAAAATTAGACTGTAACAAGTTTTTTTTCAAAATACAACCGCCAACTAGAACAAGAGAGCACATATACAAATTAACTAAAGAAAGGTCCAGATTGGATATTAGGAAATATATTTTTAGCCAGAGAGTGGTGAATGCTTGGAATGCATTGTCCCAAATGGTAGTGGAGGCAGGGACAGTTAATGCATTTAAGAATAGATTGGATGCGCATAGCTTTTAGAACAGGGTAATGCAAATGTAACTGGCTGTATACAGAATCTGGTGAGACTTTTAAACCAGTATCAAAACGTTAAGCTAAGTTAAGTGAAGTGACCTCTTGAGATCGTCGGGACATCCTCACTGACACCTTTACATCCCTGCGCCTTCCCTATCTGTCTGTGGTTGCTTTTTTGTGCCTCCTCAAGTGATAGGTTAGTCCATGCTCATCCTTTTCTCGGACGTTCTCACCCTCGTTTGCCCTGTACGGTGCTCTGTAGCTTTGGACCTCGATTCGTGGCCATACCAAGTCAGCTTTAGCATTTTGATCGTTGTGAGTAGGTCGTCATACAGCCCACTTGCATTCTCGATTCTATGTCGTACATCATCATTTGTGATACGGTCTTTGTAGGTAATATTTAAGAGTATTCTAAAACATGTAATCTCTATGGCCTGGATTCTTCTGTGGATGTCTGCTGTAATATTCTGTTTCGCAGGCGTAGAGAAATATCGTAAGAACCAGTGAGCGCATTAGTCTGACCTTTATATCTGTAGATTAATCCCTTCCAATTGAAGGTTAGGTGGAAGTTTCTGAATTATAGTCAGATACATTTTGAAATCTGAAAATGTCCTCTGCAATTACATCAAGATCTGGAAAAAAAAACGTTGATGGAACTGTAGTTTGACCTCAGAAGTTCCTCTGAAATTACATCAATTTTATTGTTTTTATTTCACGTTCGCCTTATTTTTCTCTATTCACCAAGACGATGTGCGTTGCACTGAGGATTTCATTTTGTGCCTGTCGGCCCAGTGCATCCGACTTCAGCATGCGGAATCATCGAAATGACTTTGCCGTTGTATAAGGTTCACAAATGAGCACTGATTATACTTTTTAGTTTGAAGTTGATCCCATCAAGAAATCCTATGATTTCTGCTCATCATCATCATCATGTTGCATGTACTTGGCAGATCGTTCGCTCTCATCACAGCCATTCTATATAAATCTCGATCAGCAGTTAGTCTACTCGTCTGTTACATATTCAAAGTTAGGGTTTCTTTGATGTCTTGTGTCTATCTATGTCTTGGTCGGCTCCTGCTTCGTCTTCCTGGAACAATATCCTCCAGAACTGCTTTTCCAAGTCCGTCATGGCGCTTGATGTGGCCGAAAACCGTCAGCCGTTTCATGTAAGAATTTTTCAAAATTAACATGCTGTATTTCCCGGCGTTGCTAAGGATAGTTATAAAATCTTTGAATTACACTTCAACACGTCAGTTACTCATACCTGACTGCTAGCGTCAGGGCCAGTGAACCAGAGCTGACTTTTAGCGTCAGTGAAAGGAACTCGGTGAAAAGGAGAGACAAGAAAAACTTGAAAACGGTAGAAAGGACGTTTGGGGAAAGAGGGGGGGGGGGGGGGGGATTTTAAATGATGGCGCTTAGCACTTGATGAATATTTGTTGAGGATCTATGCTCCGCAGGGAGCTGAATTGCTTTAATTGATTGTTTGATCATATACTTAGTCACTCCTCTTCCACCCTGAGATGTAGTGCTACTGCGTACCACAATCGGCTAAATATTTATTTTTTAAACCGTCACTCCCACACAGAGAGGAAACTCCAGGAGTTGATTGGTGGATTGGGTGGAGCGGACCCGAGTTTTGGTATGGAAATGGATGCAGATAGAACAGGGCTCATGACCGGTAGCGTAGCAGGGTTTCAGTCTGTAATGGAGGCGAATGGGCAGGGGCTTGAGGTGGTAAAACGTTTCGGATGTCTGGGGTTATTGGTCGGTGGAGAGGGTTCGGGGCCAGAGGTCATTGCAAGAGCGGCACAGGCAACGGAGGCGCTGACTGGGCTGAGACCTGTATGGCGGGACAAGCGCCTCGCCCTCGGCGTGAAAGTCGGACTGGTGCGCTCTTTGGTGCTGTCAATGTTTCTGTATGCCTGCGGGACCTGAACCATTGCAGCAGATGTCCAGGGCGGGATGCATGCAATAAAGGTGAGGTGCTTTGGAAGACTCCTAGGTGTTATATATGGAGATCGTGTCACGAACGTAGAAATCCGTCAGAGAGTTGAAGACGCTATTGGTCCTTTTGGGGATCTGTTCACGGCTGTCGAAAGACGAGGGATGGCCTGGTGCGGGCGCGTCGCGAGGTCCGCGGAATTGCCAACTCGATGCTCTTTGGGTCCGTACCGGGACAGAGAGGGCGATGACGTCCGGGGAGGAGATGGGTGGACGGCATCACTGAGTGGTCAGGTCTTCGTCCCGGTGAGATACGTCAGGCGGCGACAAACAGAGAGGGTTGGCGTGGGATTTTCATGTCTTCATGTGTGCCCCAACTACCTGATGGGTTATGGGATGAACTGAACTGAACTGAACACTCCCACTCCGGTCGGCATTTTGAACATCGTATAATTATTTTTCTCACACACGTTTTACTTAACAAACACAAAAGAAGAATTAAAGAATTACATAAAACAAATTATTGCAAAGAATAATCGATAATGGTATTAAATTAAAATTCATAAAAACTTGTAACTTTATCTTACAGAACAAATTTAATACAACATTAGAAACCCCCTGGATTTGTGCCACCATGGCTCAAATTGGGAGCAAAGAATAATTATACTGTGACCTGACAGGTAGGGCCTATGTTGAAGGAGGTGACTAAAGAGAGTTGTACATGTGGCCAGCAACTCTATCCGCAGAAACTATAACAAACAAGAAAATTAAATGAAACCTCAACACCTCGGGGTAGTAGAGGAGCGACTAAGTACATTTATTACAACTACCGTTTGCTGAGACGATAGCCAAGGGAGAAGAATGGATCCGCAGTGGTGATAGAATGATATAGCACCAGAGAGTCTTCATAACCGTAGGCAAGCAATACAGAGAATGGAGCAACGGGAAAGCAGAGCACGAGGTGAATCAGCTGATAACTGAGAACACCCAGGAGAGTGATGTCGTCATATACACCGACGGATCAGTGCGGCGCAGTCGGACATCATTCTAGGTCTTCTCAGCTAGAGTGAGATGACATGTAGTTGCTGAGCGCAGTAGGGCATACATGTCAACAACCTCCAGTTTGAGAATGGAGACAAAAGCAGTGACCTCAGCGCTGAAATGGATATGAGACTTCTATAAGCAGGGCATCATCGTTACAGACGCGCAAGCCGTATTTCAGAAGATACAGCAGGGATGGTTTAGGTACGAATGGAAAGCAGCTGTTAAGTCCTCAAACCTTCATGGGTTGACATGGATCTACTGTCATGCTTATGCTAGGGTTCAGAGCAATGAGAGAGCTGGCATCATGGCTTCACAGGCTCCCATCATGGGTACATTAGTGATGGATAGACGTGACATTTTAAAATCAATCAATGACCGCATGTTAGACGAGGGCACTGCGATAGATGAAGCAGCAATCCACAGACTGCAAAGTTTCGACATTAAACGAAGTTCGAGCGGAGTATGGCGTATGAGAGAACAGAGCAGGAGAGTGTACAACCAGCGAGCTACAGGAACCATCAGCATCATTACCCTACGCCATTTGCTGAGAGAGACTGAGCACCTATGGGTATGCCCATAGTGCAGTGATGTTGATTCGTAGAAACAGAACAGAGCTACCGGACTTTATTATAAACAAACAAATACACAAAAACAACTGTTAAATGGGACAGGGTGTTTTAATCACCTCCCTCTCTTTAAGTCAACACGAGAAACAAGAATAAACACTATAATTAAAGTATTAAAGAAGTAATCAAAGTTACTTTATTATTCCATTGAACATGCCAACAACTCCAAGCACCGCTGGACTGGTCATGAAATCAGAAGGACAGACAAACGCTGGTCACAGACAGCAACCACTGTGGTACTCGCGGGGCAAAAAAAAGACCTAATAGAAGACCTCAGCTAGGTGGCAGGATTCGCTCGAGCTGTAGATCACTAGCGATATTGAAACAAACAAGTTAGTCTCCCACTGGACAATCCATGTCTGAGACAGAACCGACTGGAAACTTAACTGGGACCAATTAAGGTCTTCTTCTGCAGAATGCCTTGGACCAACAGTCTTGTCTTGTCTTATCCACTTGTGCCGCGAGGCGGCGGAGGGAGCCGCAGTTTTCTGTCCAGAGCCAGACGCGTCGCTGAAGTAGTTGTTATCCCATAACGATTGAGAATACCAGCAACGTTTCCTATCAATTAAGTTCTCGGTCTGTCACGGTTGCGAAAAATCAGAACGCCCAAAAAACATGCAGTGCTGCTCGAGCCCAGCTCGCTAAGCAAAGAAGCGCACAATCCATCTATCGCAAGAGTTGGTACCTGCACAAGAGCAACCGCCCATGTAGAAGTACAGGTCGACTTAATCATTTCCATCTAAACTTTCTCCGTAGACTGCTCACGATCGGTTGGCAGGAGAGGGTGCCCAACTCTTAAGTTCTCAGCAGGGCTAGACTCTCTGGCATCCATACGCTGCTACAGAGAGCCCAGATCAGATGGACAGGGCATGTTGTTTGCATGTCAGATAAGCGCCTCCCTAAACAACTGGTGTACGGTGAGCTTATGACAGGTCAGCGCTTTCATGGGGGACAAAAGAAACGATACAAAGACACTCTAAGAGTTTCTTTGAATAGTTTCTCTTTTGATGTTGCTGACTGGAAGCTGCTTGCTTCGAACCGATCAGCCTGGCGCACTACCGTCACACAAGGTGCTTGCACCGCTGAGCAGAGGACCAACACGGAGGTGCAGAAAAAGCGAGCTGCACGAAAGGAAAGAATGCAAGACTGCCAAACTTCAAATGCTGTTCATGTGTGCCCTACGTGTGGTAGAGTTTGTAACGCTCAAATAGGACTGTACAGTCACATCTGAATAAACATGGCTGCCGCTGTCGTCATCTTCGCTTGCGACGGGCAACTAACTAACAGGTCGACTAACATTAAGACTAAGAAGACTTTATTATTCTATTATTTTTATGTTTCTATTTGCTTACTTTGGTGTACTTGTCTTTCCCTATTTTGCGTTAGTCCTGAAAATAACGTTGTGACGTAATTAATCAAAGAAGCAACAAAGTGATAGTTAAACTGTATAAAGCATTAATTGTGCCTAGATTGGAGTGCTGTGTACAGGAGTGGATTCTTTATTGCAGATTTGATTTAAATATAGATTAGGAAGAATACAAAGAAGAGCGACAAAATTAATAGCGAAATTCGGGAATTGTAGTTATGAGGAAAGACTCAGAAAAAACGGCCCACAGTGGCTAGAACAGAGAAGAACTCGAGGTGAATTAATACAGGTTTATAAGATGATCAGAGGAAATGATAAATTAGACTATAACAAGTTTTTTTTCAGAGCATAGCCGCCTACAAGAACAAGAGGACATAGCTATAAATTAACTAAAGAAAGGTCCAGATTAGATACTACGAAATATTTGTTTAGTCAGAGAGTGGTGAATGATTGGAATGCATTGCCACCGGAAATGATTGAGACAGGTTCACGTAATGCATTCAAGAATTGATTAGATGCACACAGTTGTTATTAGATCAAGTGAAGTAAATGAAGCTGGTTGTATACATACTCTGCAGAGTCTTCTAACCATTAAAACGACGTCGAGTTAATGTTACAGCAAGGCTGCAATATCTGCACGTTTCGTTTCTACACATCCTTTCTCAGCTGGCTTTTTTTGGGTCTAGGTTTGCCTTCCCTCGACGATTCTTGTACTCTTAGACTATACTAGTGCAGCCTGTTTCTAGGGCAGTCACTTGGAGTTGGTATACGGTCTCGGCTCTGGTTCGCTGATCCTGGTGCGAGCAGTCATCTATGAGTCTCTGGCAGATGTCAGTTCATTCACTATGTTACATTTTCAGCCTCCTATGGTATGAACAAAGATGCTAATGAAAATAATAATAATAATAATAAAAATAATAATAATAATAATAATAGTAATAATAATAAAAATAATAATAATAATAAAAATAATAATAATAAAAATAATAATAAAAATAATAATAATAATAATAATAATAATAATAATTTAAAAAAAAAAATAATAATAATAATGTTCGCTTAGGCGTCTGAGGCCGTTGCGTCAGACGGCCACATCCGATCAAGATGCTGAGCAGCGCAAGAGCTGCATTGGTCAGCGACCCATAGCTGACTGCTAGCGTCAGGGCCAGCGAACTATAGCTGCCAAGACCCTTCTACACCTCCACGCGGTGATTCTGGATAACAGGCTGCATCAGGGCAGACTGGCTAAGGAGAAGGGATCGAAGAGGGAATGCTAACCCGGTCCTCAAAAAATGCTTGCTGAAGTCGGATGTGTTGGACCGAAAGGTGCAAATATCGCAGCCAAGCTGTAAACTACAACACAACGCATTCCGTTCTCTGGACTACATTCTGCGACTTAAGCCCTTTCAGTGTTTGGTAGTAGGAGATTGAGAACGAAGAAGAAGAAGAAGAAGAAGAAGAAGAAGAAGAAGACGGCCACATCCATGACCCACAGCTGTGGGTTCCAGGCCTCGTCCAGGGCGGAGGAAGAGGTTGCTACTTGTTGGAGCCATACTATTCGGGGACGGCCTCTTCTGTACCTCCAGCCGGTCGGGGAAGACTTTTCGCGCCGAGGAACGACTTGTATAGTATTTTGTGGGCAGGGGTTTCCTGGTCCAGTCGTGTAACATAACCGAATAAGGAAACTCGGTGCCGATCAAGTGTTTCTAAGGTTTGGTGGAGGCCTGTTTTAGCACAGACCTCCACGTTGCGGATGTAATCATGCCATCAGATGCCTTAGATATGCCGCTGGTTGCGCATATGAAAAGCTTTAAGTCTCGACATGTCATATTTCAGCAATGTCCATGTTTCGGAGCCGTAAAGCAGGACCACGCAGGACTGGTAGATGCGGATTTTTGTCCCAAAGGAGATCTTGCCATTACTCACACACGTCGGAGGTCGTGCATAGCAGACGCAGTTATTCCGTTCCGTCTTAACATATGGGACCACTTTAACATATCGGGACCGGTTTGACATATCGGGACCGCCTTGACATATCGGGACCATCTTGACATATCGGGACCGTCTTGGCATATCTGTACAGTCTTGGCATATCGGGACCGTCTTGGCATATTGGGACCGGCTTGACATATCGGGACCACTTTAACATATCGGGACCGCCTTGACATATCGGGGCCGTCTTGACATATCGGGACTGCCTTGACATATCGGGACCACTGCGCCCATCGGATATCATGCTACAGAGATAGATGGATTCGTTGGTACCAATGAAAAGCATGAAATAAATGGTCGCAGTTGTCAACGGGGATATAAATTAGGGAATGAAGTCACTCATGATTTGCTTAGAACTACACCTTCGCTGGGGGAACTGAGACGCTAGTCCAGTCAGGCTCAACATACTGACCAGGACGTCGCGTCAGAGTCAGGCCCAATACACTGACCAAGACCACTATCCCTCTTCTATGTAGCGCTCTCTGGAAACAGGCTGTTTTCAAGGCAACCTGGCTAAGTGGCACGGCTCACAACCCGAAGGTGCTGGGTTCGATCCCCATCACAGCACCGGTCGTTACCCCGGAGAAGCAAACCCTTAGAAAATGCAGGAGGAAGCATACCCTTACATAAAATGCACGCTGAAGTCGGATGCACTGGGCCGACAGGCGCAAAATAAAAACCACAGTGCAACGCACACTGCCTTAGGGATTAGAGAAATAAGATGAGCGAAAAAAAGGCAGCCTGGCTGACGAGATGTGGATCGATGTGATCCACGTAGTAGGGAGCGTTACGCAGATGATGCTAAGCATAGCACAACCACCTGGAAGACCTCGGTCCACCTTCATCAGTATTCTCGGGATGTGAGGAAAGCTTCTACAACCTGGCACTTAACGTCCTTTGCAGGGCTCACAAAAGAGTAAATTACTCATTGTGGGCATGAAACAACAGCAACAACAACAACAACAACAACAACAACAACAACAACAACACCTTCCGCTGAGTACATTCTGAGTATAAGAAAATGTGAAGGTTTGGTAATATCATAAGACTGTACCAAAACAGACAGACAGACAGACAGACATATTGACTGACAGTCTAACTAATATACAGACAGATCAACTGATTGACTAACTAACAGACAGACTGACTGACTAAATAATAGTATGAATAACGTTTAACCACACACACAGGGAGAAAGACAACTTCTGGTCAGGAAAAACATACTGATCAGACATGATAGTCAGGGGCAGGCAAAATATACTGGCCAAGATCCCCCGCCTTGGCTTTGTCGCAGGCCTCCCTGGAAACGGGCTGTTTTCATGGCAGCTTGGCTAACGAGGTGAGGGTTAGTCGTGATCTCCGTAGTAGAGAGCAACTACAACCCGCAGTTTGAAGGGTGCACAAAAGAATACAAGTTTTGTTGTTTTTTGTGGGCCCTAAAAAGGACCTTGATGCGGGTTTGTGATTTTTGTGGGCAATTAATGAATTTGCACAAACCTCACGGAGGTTACTGTTCCATATTATGGCAAAATTATTGGCAATTCCTAGCTCTGATTTACAGAAAGCAATGCTAGTCATCTCTTTACTCAGTACATGAAGAGAATAATCTTCCTATGGGGCAGACGTGTGCCCTCTAACCATGTGCCAGAACGAACAGGAATGTCCTGCTGACATGTGCGACATCTCTAACGATCTTGGCGAACTGTGAGAGACATATCAAGTCATAACATGATTTTTAGCACACAGTCGGACGGTGTGTATAAGTCGTCTTTCCTGCAAAAACTGCACAATTTATTTTCTTGCATGTGCAAGAAATCCATCTTCCGCGTACGTAGTTAGATCTGAGAATGACATGGACATAGGTTTACCGCGCAAATTGAAGACCCGCGAATTGAAAAGTATGGTGCTTCGGGGGGATATATTCTACTAAATTTGACCTATTATAATCCATGGGTGAATTAACGCACACGTACCGATTATTCTTTGACTGACAATAACTGTGCCACCCACACCCTAGACCGGGGTATCTCCAGAAGATCTGCAGCCTGGTCTAGCTTCAATACTTCTTCTTCTTCTTCGTTCATCCTCAGATCAAGGTTCCGGTTTCTCTTACAAAGGACACCGTTGTTTGTAAGGTTGTTTCGTCTCCATACAGCTTTTGTCTCATATCTGTCTCACGAAGCCAGCATTGTTCTCTCTTTTCCTGCGTGAACGTACAGCTTTGCAGGATGTGTTCCACGGTCATGATATGCTCCCCACAGGGGCACTGAGTTCCATTTTTTCCTATTCCCTCTATAGTTTCTACCATCTCAGGGGACTTGGCTTTTTTCCATGGTGGGATTTGGGATGTTTGTTATAGATTTCTAACCAGTGCGTGGCTTATGATTTGAGCTGCTTTTGCAAGTTCTTTTGTTTTTTATATGAAGTGGTTTCTCTCTTCTCATGCGATTTATCTTGTCATATATTGGGTGATCAGGCATTCGTTTGAACTTCTCCCCCTGCTGGAGTGTTTTTTGGTCTCTGCGCGTCTCCATACTTTCGATTCGTGTGATGTTCTCCATAGCATTTATTGGCGTTGTTCTCATAGCTCCAGTGATGATACGTATAACTTGGTTTTGGGTTGTATTTATTTTGTGAAAGTTATTCTTTGTTGCTGTTGCTTCAATACTATAAAGCTGATACACCTGCATCTGAAAGACATCTTGGCAAGAGTGCACCTTTTCAGCTCTTCGGTCATACCAGACATACTTAACTTAACTAAACGTCTTTATACTGGTTTAGAAGACTCTGCAGAGTATGTATACAACCAGTTAATGATCTACGGGTGTGAAGTACGGAATCTACACAGCGCGGATCCAGGGAAACTACGAGTTACCCAGCGAGCGATGGAAAGACGCATCCTCGGGAACTCGTTCAGAGATCGAATCCACAACGTTGAAATCTGAGAACGGATTCTAGTTCAAGACGTCGTGGAGGTTGCGTTGTCTCGAAAACACCACTGGGCTGGCCACGTGGTGCGGATGCCAAATAAGAGATGTACAATCAGAAAGACGTTTTGGTGGCCATATGATTATAAACGACTATGCGACCGCCCATCCATACAATGGCGAGATGGTCTGCTGAGAGACCTAGGTCCGAAATTGTACGACACGTCGAAAGATCGGACGGTATACAGGACATTATTGGCTACCTCTCATACGGCACATCTGTCGGGCTGAAGTCGAGGATATTGTGTTGTATTGTTGTTGAATGCTGACAATGAGTAGGTTTACTAAGAGAACGTTAAGCGGCTGGTTGTCGCAGCTTTTCTCTCATCCCGAGCGTGCTGATAGAGGTGGACCGGGTCCTGCAGGCTGTTGTGCTATGCTTGGCTTCATCACTGACTACTACGAGGATCACGTCGAACCTCACCTTGTTAGCCAGACTGTTGCCTTCGATAACAGCCCGTTTCTAGGACGACCAACGAGGAGGTCATGTGAGGGTCTTGGCCAGTATATTTCTCCTGACGCTGGTTAACATTGTCTGATAGTATGTTTTGCCTGATCAGACGTTAGCTTCATCGTCCCATTGTATTGTATTGTGTTGTATTGTGTTGTATTGTGTTGTATATATACACGCGCAATAACTCATCATTAATTGCGGAAGTAAATAAAAAACGAACTTATTAAACAAATATTTGTAAACTCAATTTAAAAGTCATGTGATGAAAACATTTGTTATGAAAGTGTGCTGATTGTATTTCAAAGTTCCTTGTTGTTGTTGTTATCCAATAGCTGCTTAGCAAGCCTGCTCTTGACAGCACAATGTCATTCTTATATACACAGGTCTTCTTCAATTGTTCCATTGCTCCATACACTGTGTTGGCAATTGTCGGCAGTGCTTTTAAGAATCTTTTTCTCGTGTCTAGAAGCACACTGCACTTAATAAGTAGGCGTCAAACTGTTTTATCAGGGTGAGAGCAATGTCGGCACAAGGGCAGGTGCTGGGGGTTGGCTGGTGTGTTCTGTACGGAACTGAACGATGAGACTTTGATCTCTTCTATGTAGTTATGTTATCATTTCTTTTTGGCTGTGACATTTCGCTAAATACACCGTGGCATGTTGTTCCCGCTGCCCCCATGTTCATCCAGATTTCACTGGTATTATTCTTAATGATTTGTTTAACTGGGTAGTTACTGTATGGTCTATCCGCTTGTTGTTTGGATGCTCCTGTTTTTTGTGTCTGTCAGCCATCTCGTTTCCTGGAAGCACACTATGTCCAGGGATCCATTGCCAGGTGAGTCTAATAATGCGGGTTGTGATTATGTTGTTGATCGCCTTCCCCACCAAAAATCTCTCTTATTTAGGTGTACGGAGTGAGCTTCAGCGCCTACAGACTTGAGATAGTCAATACAAATCATAATGTCTAACTGCACCAAATCCGCTATATCAAACTGTTGGTCCACAAAGGAGGGGTCCTGATACTGACCAGAAACAGCATACCGAGTAGCGCGGTACCTGTCAATCACACCGGACAAGCAGAAATTGTAGGAGTTGACATAATGGCTAAAGAGACGAAGCTCCGCATTTTCAATCTGTACGGACCACCAAACAGAGACCTATCGCTCTCGAGTATGGAGGTCAGAGACTCCAACTGCATAGTAGTTGGAGATTTCAACAGCCACTCGGAGAGATGGGGATACTCTGACACAGACAGCAGAGGTGACGAAGTGGAAGATTGGGAGATAGATGCAAATCTCTCCCTAATCAATAGGCCGGAGGATATCCCTAGCTTCTATTCAAGAACATGGCATACCACCTCGACTCCAGATTTGGCCTTCTCCACACAGGACATACACTATAAAATAGACCGCCAGGTGCTAAACCAACTGGCAGGTAGCGACCACAGGCCGATCAGGCTAACCATTGACATGGAAGTAGGCCCACAGGAAACAAAACCGCTCCCACGTTGGAATTACAAACGAGCCGACTGGGACAGATTTGCAATCCTGACAGATGGGCTGTGTGAAACCATCAACACACGAAACACCAAAATGAAGCCCATGGTGGAGAGCCTAAGCAAGGCAATAATGCAAGCCGCCACTGAAACCATCCCAAGAGGAGCTAGGAAAAACTATAAGCCCTACTGGAATGATGAGTTACAGAAAGTGGAAGATGCAGTAACAAATGCTAGGAACATGGCAGAACGAGAAAAATCCATGGGGGCAAACATCGCCCTCAAAGCCGCCGCGGCGAAGTACAAACACACTCTCAAGCAAACAGCAAGAGAAAGTTGGAAAAATAAAACGGAAAGTCTGAACCTAGACAAAGAAGGGAACAAGCTATGGAAGCTAGTCAGAGCCATGAATGACGAAACCCCGTCAAATAAACAAATTACTATCAAGCAGGGCGAGAACTTGATCACAGGTAAGAAAGCCGCAAACGCCTTTGTCGATCACTATGCCAGAGCAAACCACATCGAGGTCCCTGCAGACAAGCATACAGACATTAGCGAAGAGCTAAAGGGACACGAAAACATAAATACGGCTCCTGAAGAGCACATGATGGCCAAACTAACAATGCGCGAAATGGAAGAGGCCATGAGAACGCTAAAGAAAAGGAAATCTCCCGGAAAAGACGGGATAACAAACGAAATGCTGATGGGGCTGGGCCAAACAGCGAAGAAGAAACTACTATCAGTCCTGAACCAAAGCTGGAAAAGGGGTATTGTACCCCAGGCATGGAAAGATGCAATACTGGTACCAGTACCAAAAACAGGGAAGGACAAAACAGATCCAAATGGATACAGGCCCATTAGCCTACTGAGCTGTGTCGGCAAGCTGATGGAACGGATGATAAACACCAGACTGATGTGGCATCTGGAAGAAAAACGAATACTAATTCCACAGCAAGCCGGCTTTAGACAGCACAGATCCACTGAGGACCAGGTCATCCTCATAGGCCAGGAGATAGAAGATGCCTACCAGGCACAGAAACACACAGTAGCTGTTTGGGTGGATCTGGAAAAGGCATTTGACAAAGTCTGGAAGGATGGACTTAGAGTCAAGCTAAGAAGAAGTGATGTTTGTGGGAAGATGTACAAGTGGATCAACCACTACCTCAAACAAAGAACGGCCAGAGTCCAAGTACAAGGGCAGATGAGCAAAAAGGTGACACTCGAGCAGGGAGTACCCCAAGGGGGAGTACTGTCACCCACACTCTTCCTGGTATATATAAACGATATTACAAAGAATATACCAAGAAGAGTCCATAGCTCAATGTTTGCAGACGATCTGGCTATGTGGACCTCTGAAAAGAATCTCACTATAGCAAGAAATCGGATGCAAACGGCCCTACCATCGCTGGAAGAGTGGGCGAACTCATGGCTGGTCAAAATAAACGAGGAGAAAACCACGTGCACAATATTCTCGCTCTCATTAAAACCCCAAAGTACCAAATTAAGCCTAAATGGCAAAATCCTGCAGCCAAACGACAACCCAACCTATCTGGGAGTCACATTTGATCGGCGCATGACATGGAAAAGTCAGATTGAGAGAAACCGAATGAAAGCCAGAGAAAGAATGGCGATCATGAGGAAACTTGCTGGCACAAGCTGGGGAGCAGACGAAGGCATACTAAAGAAACTGTACACTGGAAGAGTGAGACCAGTTCTCGAGTATGGCATCGCGGCATGGACAACAGCAGCGAAGTCGAACTTCGATAAAGTTAACAAACTTCAAAACCAAGCCATGAGAATTATAACAGGTGGCATGAAGTCAACGCCAATTGTAGAACTTGAAAAGATTACAAAACTGCAATCCATGACCGACAGAAGAGACTGCAGAGCCCAGCTGCAGTCAGAGAAACTCCGAAGACTGACGGACCATCCAATGTACCAGAGACTAAACAATTTGGGAACTGGGAAACTAAAGCGGAGAAACTTTGCAGAAATAGCCAAAGCAAAGATGCACGAAGATCCCATAAACGCACTAACAACACCAAAACCCATCACTACTGTACGAAAACCTACTTGGAGGCAGGATATATTTCCAGAGGTGGTAGAAAATATACCAGGTATTGCAAACAAAAACTGCCAGACCGAAAAAGAAAGGAGAGACACTACCCTAAGCTTCATAACGAAAAGCTACCCAATCATGGACTGGACCCATGCATACACCGACGGTTCTGTAACAAACGCTACACAGAACGGAGGGGCAGGAGCATTCCTGAACCTACCAAATGGCAGAAAAATAACACTGTCACTCGCTACTGGTAAGTACACAAGCAATTTCAGAGCGGAGGCAGAGGCACTGAGGGCGGCAGTGGAAGAAATGGCAACACACAGTGAAAACGAGAGCCACATAGTCTTGCTGACAGATGCTCTCGCCGTAGTCACAGCGCTAAAAAGCCAGAAAAACACTGAGCTTAATGACTTAAGAGCAGCACTCTGCAAACTGTGCCAGCTGTCCGCACCAAAAAGGGTAGTGGTACAGTGGGTTCCGTCACACTGCAACATCCAAGGCAACGAGGAGGCAGACAGACTGGCAAAAGAAGGTGCAAGGCTACCACAAACAGATACCAGTATAACGTACGAAGAGTCAAAACGGCTTATCAAAGCCAGGTACATGACTAAATGGGAAACCGAACATACTGGTTACACCAAAAACGATGCCTATTACCAGTTGAACCGAAGAGAGCAGGTCGTTGTCTTCAGACTTCGCACTGGCCACAATAGACTGAGGTACCACCTATTCAACAAATTGAAGATAGGGTGTACCGACGAATGCCCGTTCGGTACTGGTAAAATGACCACTGAACATCTGCTGCAGAACTGCCCGACATACGAGGATCAGAGAGAGCAGATGTGGCCATTGCCAGTGGAACTGCAAGACAAGCTCTATGGTAGTGGCGAGAGTCTCAGGATGACCGCCGCTTTTTTCGAGAAAATAATGGTTACTGTCTGACTGTGTACGCAGAAGAAGAAGAAGAAACTGTTGGTCCAAATCTCAACTTCTGTTTTTATAGCCTCGGCCTGCGCTTCATCATTTGGAACGTTTTTACCACGTGAATCACAAAACTCATATATGGACGCGTTCAGGAATTTCACAAAGATACCATACCTTGCAAACTAAGTAGATTTGAAAGCTGATCCATTCGTATAAATAAGGACTGCTGATTCTGGGTAGTTACAAACTGTCTGCAAGGCACATGTCTTCAGTATGGTAGGTGTAGCTTGCTTGGTGACCATCTTTCCTAATAGGTGCCCCTAACGACTATCAGGCAAAATTGTCCCAAGCCAGTGGTCTATAAAACTTGTTGTCCATTTATCTTTTCCCTGGTAGATGGTGAACATGGCTTACATCCTCTGCTATATCCAGTAGAGACAGTTATTTCAGTCCTCCAATTTGTTTCCAAGATTCTATTTATACACTAAAAGCTTCCTGATAAAAAGTGTTTTTAATAAACTACATAATTTAAATTGTAATTGCAGAAGCAAAACTCTGAACAGATAATATACTTTATTAACATACAACTTTATATAAACTATCAAGAATAAAATTCATTATAATACAATTAACACTCAATTCACATATCCCACTCATTTCACATTATGTTGCACAATTTACCATATTCAAAGATACGAGCAAAAATATTGCCGTGTAAAATATTCAGTGTAATAAAAGAGTGTACTGTCATGAGCAATTTTTTCTTTGTCTTCAATAATTGTTTTCAAGATAAAATAGGGATCAAGATGCTGAGCAGTGCATGAGCTGCGACAGTCAATGACGCATACCTGACTGCTAGCGTCAGGGCTAAAGAACCAGAGTTGCCAAGACTCTTCTACACCTCCATGCGGTGATCCTGGATAACAGGGTGCAGCAGGGCAGACTGGCTAAGGAGAGGGGATTGAAGAAAGAAGGCTAACCTGGTACCCAGAATGGCTAAGGAGAAGGGATTGAAGAGGGAAGGCTAACCTGGTACCCAGACTGGCTAAGGAGAAGGGATCGAGGAGGGAAGGCTAAGCTGGTACCCAGACTGGCAAAGGAGAAGGGGTCGAGGAGGGAAGGCTAACCTGGTACCCAGACTGGCTAAGGAGAAAGGATCAGGAAGGAAGACTAACCTGGTACCCAGACTGGCTAAGGAGAAGGGGTCGAGGAGGGAAGGCTAACCTGCGACCCAGACTGGCTAAGGAGAAGGGATCGAGGAGGGAAGGCTAACCTGGTACCCAGACTGGCTAAGGAGAAGGGATCGAGGAGGGAAGGCTAACCTGGTACCCAGACTGGCTAAGGAGAAGGAATCGAAGAGGGAAGGCTAACCTAGTACCCAAAAAATGCTTGCTGAAGTCGGATGTGTTGGACTGAAAGGTACAAATATCGTAGTCAAGCTGTGCACTACGACACAACTAATTTCATTCTCCGGACAACATCCTGCTACTATCAAAGCACTTTTCAGGGCTTGATATTGGGAGATTGAGAATGAAGAAATAGAAAACAATAAAATGAATAAATTGAAATGGTTTTTAATCATACAGCATTGAAATAAAAGAAACAAAAAATAAATTCCCTCCTGTCATATTTGAACCAGCGGCCTAAGGATTTCTACATTGTCCGCTTCAATCCTTTGTTCTACCATCTGAGCTATAGTGGGCTATGAAAATGTTTCTGGATTTGCTGTAGTCATTATGAAAATGGTGTTGTGAATTATGTACATTTATATAAGTAGGTACTGGAGATCACGTGGTACTTTGATACACTACAATGCAGATGTGCGAGAATTATGTTATTTAGATGTGTTAGTCACGTAAAGTAACCATGGTAACGTAATCTACAAACAACACTTCTTTCCAATATGCTAATTTGTAAAATGTTTTTTAATTACAAAATCGTGATTACAGTATTATAAACAATGTATATGGCAGCTAATGTACTCTCTTCTCACCTCCCTTTGTTTCATTTGACTCTGTCCTACAGTCACACTCTTGCCCAACTGTCACACGCGCCATCTGGGTGAGGCCCTTCCATTGGACTTTGGTTGGGCTGGCTTCTGAGAGCGCACAAACCTTGCATCAGTACATAAAGACGCACTCATACGTCCACGCACTGGTTTATGTGTCTTAATATAGCCCAAATTGACTACGGTCTAGGGTGGAATAGACGCACCTCCGCCAGTAGAAACTAGTGAGGCAAAGACGTAAAATAAAATTATTTTTGTTTTAATTTTTAAAAAAAGTCACAAAAAGTCTGAGACAAGACAATCGAAACAAGTCACTAATTGCCTTTTAATGTTCTACATTTCAGTTTTCACAATGCTCTCCAACAACATACACTTTACACTTGCTAAGTAGACACTGCTGTTGAGAATGATGTATTTGAGATTTCATTCTGAGAGACCACAGCTTGTTAATTATGTACTGTGGCCAGTTCCCTTCCACGCTGCCTTTTCTTCCCTAACAGCAAGTCCAATAACCATTTACAGCCAAGTCGACAGAAACAAACACGCACATACAAATATTATATTGTACAATTTAAAAAATGGAAAGATTAAAAACCTGAGCAGAATTATTCATGCAACATTTACAGCAGATACAATGTATTACCCGTTTATAATATTATTTCACGTTATGCCTAGTTGTAGGTAAATCTAGCCTTTGTATTATATGGAGAGATTAGGATGAAAATGCTAAGCTGCGCATGAGCTGCAGGGGTTAGCGACTCATAGCTGACTGTTAGCGTCAGGGCCAGCGAACCAGAGCTGCCAAGACCCTTCTACACCTCCACGCG
The DNA here is from genome assembly GCA_036924085.1 of Ariolimax columbianus. NCBI lineage: Eukaryota > Metazoa > Mollusca > Gastropoda > Stylommatophora > Arionidae > Ariolimax > Ariolimax columbianus. Next base: position 44,591,296 of record JAVGWX010000021.1, read on the forward strand.
GTGATTCTGGATAACAGGCTGCATCAGGGCAGACTGGCTAAGGAGAAGGGATCAAAGAGGGAATGCTAACCCGGTATTCAAAAAATGCTTGCTGAAGTCGGATGTGTTGGACCGAACGGTGCAAATATCGCAGTCAAGCTGTAAACTACGACACAACGTAATCTATTCTCTGGACTACTTTCTGCTACGTAAGCCCTTTCAGGGTTTGGAAGCGGGAGATTGAGAACGAACGAAGCCAAGCTAAGCCATATGGAGAGACAAAGGGACGAATGCAGAGGTGTATTCTCTGTAGCATGCATACTCTCCATGGGTAGTGGAGACTGGGATAGCTTGGTCATGTTCGCCGTATGGAAGATGGTCACATCCCCAAAGATATTTACAGAATGGCAAAAGAAGTCTGCTAACCACATCTGAGGTTCAAAGATGTGCTTAAGCGAGACATCAAAGCACTGGTCAAATGTCATCAAGGCACTGGTCAAGGGTAATCAAGGCACTGGTCTTGGGTCTGAATCTTGGGAAGACGAAGCTGCAGACTGATTCAAATAGAGATGCACCATGAAAGGCCACTTCAGATTTGGTGAAAATTAGCGCTTTTACAACCGGAAGTGAAACGACTACGTCACAAGGAACAAGAAAACAAAAAAACTAAGTAGAGAGTTGCCACTCCAATGTCGCGTCCTCCTATAGTCAGTTATGAAAAGAGCTACTATTACCACTACTACTTCTACTACTACTACTACTACTACTACTACTACTACTACTGCTACTGCTGCTGCTGCTGCTGCTGCTGCTACTACTTACACTTATGAACTGTGTGATCAAAATTGGCTTTAATCCTTAAATGACTTTGAATACATACATTTGTGTCCGTATGGTACATATTAATTATGTTTAGTAGTTGAGGAACTGGGACGCTAGTCCGGTCAGACACAACATACTGACCAGGACGTCGCGTCAGGGTCAGGCACAACATACTGACCAGGACGTCGCGTCAGGGTCAGGCACAACATACTGACCAGGACGTCGCGACAGGGTCAGGCACAACATACTGACCAGGACGTCGCGACAGGGTCAGGCACAACATACTGACCAGGACGTCGCGACAGGGTCAGGCACAACATACTGACCAGGACGTCGCGACAGGGTCAGGCACAACATACAGACCAGGACGTCGCGACAGGGCCAGGCACAACATACTGACCAGGACGTCGCGACAGGGTCAGGCACAACATACTGACCAGGACGTCGCGACAGGGTCAGGCACAACATACTGACCAGGACGTCGCGTCAGGGTCAGGCACAACATACTGACCAGGACGTCGCGTCAGGGTCAGGCACAACATACTGACCAAGACGTCGCGACAGGGTCAGGCACAACATACTGACCAGGACGTCGCGACAGGGTCAGGCACAACATACTGACCAGGACGTCGCGACAGGGTCAGGCACAACATACTGACCAGGACGTCGCGACAGGGTCAGGCACAACATACAGAGCAGGACGTCGCGACAGGGCCAGGCACAACATACTGACCAGGACGTCGCGACAGGGTCAGGCACAACATACTGACCAGGACGTCGCGACAGGGTCAGGCACAACATACTGACCAGGACGTCGCGACAGGGTCAGGCACAACATACTGACCAGGACGTCGCGACAGGGTCAGGCACAACATACAGACCAGGACGTCGCGACAGGGTCAGGCACAACATACAGACCAGGACGTCGCGACAGGGTCAGGCACAACATACTGACCAGGACGTCGCGACAGGGTCAGGCACAACATACTGACCAGGACGTCGCGACAGGGTCAGGCACAACATATTGACCAGGACGTCGCACCAGGGTCAGGCACAACATACTGACCAGGACGTCGCGTCAGGGTCAGGCAAAACATACTGACAAAGACCACTGTCACTCTTCCCCGTAGTTCCCTATAAATAGGCTGTTTTTATGGCTGACGGGCTGTGGATCGATGTGATCCCCGTTGTAGTGAGCCTCATGCAGACGAAATCAAGCATAGCACAACTGTCTGGAGGACTACGGTCACCTTCGTCAGCACGCTCGGGATGTGACGAAAGCTACTGCAACGGCCACTTAAGGCCCTTTTCATGGCACACACAAATGTAATCATACTCATTGTGGGCATTAAACAACAACAACAACAACAGCAACAACAACAACAGCAACAACAATATGATCAGTGCTTTTTCTTTCTTAATATAATCATGTATTCGCCATATTCTCACATTTTATAAGTATTTCAAAAGAAGTTTAATTTAAGTTTTTACAAATTACAACATTTAAAAAATGTTGGTTACTTTTTGGACATCTCAAGTTAACTTCATTTTCGATGAACATACTGCTCCATTTTTGAGGAAGAGACTCTTCAATTATGAGGAAGAGACGCTCCATTTTTGAGAAAAAGGAGGGTTAATTTTTGAAGAAGAGATGGTTTCATTTTTGAGGATGAGACGGCTTAATTTTTGAGAAAGAGACGGCTCCATTTTTGAGGAAGAGACGCTCCATTTTTGAGGAAGAGACGCTCCATTTTTGAGGAAGAGACGCTCCATTTTGCAGGAAGAGACGCTCCATTTTGGAGGAATAGACGGCTTAACTTTTGAGGAAGAAACGGTTTAATTTTTGAGGAAGAGACGGCTCCATTTTGGAGGAAGAGACGCTCCATTTTTTAGGAAGAGACGCTCCATCTTTGAGGAAGAGACGCTCCATTTATGAGAAAGAGGCGGCTTAATTTTTGAAGAAGAGACGGCTTATATTTGAAGAAGAGACGGCTCATTTTTGAGGAAGAGACGGCTCATTTTTGAGGAAGTGTTGGCTCATTTTTCTACCAAATGCACGAATGCGAGAAGAGGAGACAAACGTCTGGTCTGGCAAAACATACTGATCGGACATGTTAGTTTAGGTCAGGTGAAATTTCCTGGCCAAGACTCCAACTTCACTTCCTTGCAGGTCTCCCTGGAAACGTGGAAGATCGGCGAGATCCCCGTAGTAGTGAGCAACACGCAGATAAAGGCAAGCTTTTCCCATATGCCCGGATAACCCAGTCGAGATGGTATCACTCTCAAGATGGGAGCACTCTCGAGATGGGAGCACTCTCGAGATGGGAGCATTCTCGAGATGGGAGCACTCTAGAGATGGGAGCACTTTCGAGATGGGAGCACTCTCAAGATGGGAGAACTCTCGAGATTGGAGGAAAACTACTGCAAACCGCCACTGAATGCTATTTTTAGTGCGTACAAAAGACTAATCTTACACATTATGTCATTCACTTCAACAACTGCAACAATATGACACCACTAAGCTATTGTTACAAAAGAGCGAAACGAAGAAACAGAGACGTTAAATATTACGCAAGCATGACGGAGATTTTGAGCATAATATAAATAGTTTTCTCCTTGGTTCAGAACGCTGGACCGGCTGCATATAGAAGAGAGAGAACAATATTAGAAAGATAGATAAAGAAAGGGACTTAGGGGTTATAATAGATCATACATGTAAGGTGAGGGAGCAAGTTCAGGTAGCAGTAAAAAAGGCAAATGCAATGTTAGGGATGATAAAAAGAAATATTAAACATAGGCGCAAGGAAGTGATAGTCAAACTGTATAAAGCATTAGTTAGACCTAGATTGGAGTACTGTATACAGGTGTAGATTCCTTATCAGAGAGGGGATATAGACATGCTGGAGAGAATACAAAAAAGAGCGACAAAGCTGATAGTGGGATTCCAGAATTACAGTTATGAAGAAAGATTAAAAAGAACTGGCCTTCAGTGTCTAGAAGAGAAAAGAATTCGTGGTGACTTAATACAGGTGTATAAGATGATCAGAGGAATGGATAAAGTGGACTATAACAAGTTTTTTAAAGTACAACCACCAACAAGGACAAGAGGGCACAGCGACAAGTTGACTAAGGAGAGGTCCAGATTAGATATTAGGAAGTATTTCTTTAGTCAGAGAGTAGTGAATGCTTGGAATGCATTGCCAAGTGAGGTGGTGGAGGCTGGGACAGTCAATGCATTTAAGAACAGATTGGATGCGTACAGCTTCTAGAGGAAGGTGTTGTAAATGGAACTGGTTGTATACAGACTCTGCAGAGTCTTCTAAACCAGTATAAAGACGTTAAGTTAAGTTAAGAAGTTAATACCAACATTTTGTGGTGTATGAATTAACAATACAGCATATCCAATGTGTACCAGTCGATTGGTCAGAAAGATTTCACGGATTATCAACGATTGTGTAGTGATTTCACCGCAAAGGCAAAGACCGCCGTCCATCGTAGACGATGATGGCATAATTTATTTTGCTAGCGCTATTTTTAGTAAGGTAAGTCAAGGACAAAAGACGACTAGGGGCGACTGCGAGATGCAGGGGACTCTGCATCAAGCACCCGTGAAAAAGACGGCGGAGTCCGGAGTCGAACCCACACCACCTGATCACAAGGTCGACGGCTTAACCACTTCGCAACGGAATCCCCGCAAAACTGACCGCGAATTGAAAGACACGCTTGGTCCGTTTCCATTGTTACCCCTTTCAGGATGGGACACCGCAATAAAAATGGTGGAGACCACACACCGAGTAAAGGAGACTAGTTAGCCCCGCAGGCAACTCTTCTAGGAGAAGTAAAACTCTGATGAAGAACCACACATAAGAGTCATCGTGGGAGCTACGGAGATCGTGCTCTCACGTCGATGTATCCAGCAAATGGCGTCAAGGAAGGTGGATGCAGTAGGAAAGGAAGGGGAGACAAGAGGGGGGAGAGTGAGAGAGAGAGAGAGAGAGAGAGAGAGAGAGAGAGAGAGAGAGAGAGAGAGAGAGAGAGAAAGAAAAGAGCCGGAAAGAGAAAATGTCAGTCAGATAGACTTGGGTTAAAAAAATGTACGTATATGCTTCTGGAATTGCAGCAGCGCCACCCAACGGGAAGTCATTCTCCAAAAATTGGTGTACGACTACGACATCTTCATAATCAGGAGACCTGCTTGAAGGAGAATGCAACCATTAAGTGTACAGGATACAGGTGCCTACAGTAATCCATGCCACCCTGGCAAGCGGAGACTGGCGATGAAGCAGGAACTTCCCCATACATGGATAGATACTAGCACTTGCAAAATTGAGGATGTCGAGCTACAAGGGATTGAAGTAACAATCAACCACCAAGAATGGAGAATCTACAACGTATACGCTCACGTAGATCACCTCTTCGAGGATGGAAAGTGGGAGTTTCTGTAACACTTGTCAGAGTCGCAGGGCAAAAAGTGCCTCATTGGAGGTGACTTTAAATCTAGGGCAAAGGAGTAGGGAAATGCCACTGAAAATAGGCAAAGGGTCGCTTTAAGCCAGGAATTAGTCCACACAAACTTCACTGTGGTCAATGACGGACGTCCAACAAGACTAGCATCTTGATCGGGGGATACGGATGGCACTTATATCCGGTGCTGTTACTCCATCCACACGCTGGGACGTATTAGGGTCACAAGAATGCGACTACCAGCCATGTGTCGTACTTATACTCAGAGAAAAATTAACAAGAAAAATGAGAGCCAAATAGGTGTTCATATATACATATGAACAGGATATGTATTGAACAAGCTGCGCCAGACGATCGAACACAGTGCCACTAGATCCATTTTTGTCCAACCACCGTGGTGAAATCAAGAGGCTGATACGGCCTTGAGAGAAAATGAGGCGGCAACAAAGGAGTGGTGGAAATCCAGAAAGAGATCAGGCACTAATGTCGACGCGTTGAATGAGAAGAAGGAGGTAAAACGCAAAGCTACCAATTCCTTTAAAGCGTTAACCAGGGAGTCCACACACAAAAAAAAACAACAAAAAAAACGAGCGGTGGGAGGCGTTTATTACAGGTGAGGGTAATGATAATACCCGGCAGATGAATTGAAAGATGAATGAAAAGACCGCATGCCAGCTTATCCCCAACGATCAAGACACCACAGAAATTCACATGAAGACAGGTGAAGAGAAGGGTCTTTTTTTCAGTCCATATGTTTCCCAGACTGACAAAGCCAACAGAGATGCCCGTCAGGAAATTATAAAAGGCTTTTTAGACGCAGCCAGCAGCGACGGGGCTTATATAGACCTCATCACCGAGGCTGAGGTAGCAAACAGCCTACGTACCAGCAAGAACACTGCCCCAGGTCCTGATGGAGTACGGTATTGCCAAATCAAGCAGTTAGATAAAACAGAGATAAAAAATATGGTGAAGGCGTTCTTCTTCTTCTTCGTACGCTGTCAGACGTCAACATGAATTTGTTCGAAGAAAGCAGCTGTCATCCTGAGGCTGTCGACACTGCCATAGAGCTTGTCTAGTGTTGGCACTGGTGATGGCCACATGTGCTTTCTCTGGTCCTCGTATGTCGGGCAATTTTGCAGCAGATGTTCAGCGGTCATTTTCCCTGTACCACAGGTGCATTCGTCGGTGCCACCTATCTTCAATTTATTGAATAGATGGTACCTCAGTCTGTTGTGGCCTGTGCGGAGTATGAAGACCACGACCTGCTCTCTTCTGTTCAACTGGTAGTAGGCATCATTTTTTGTGTAGCCAGTATGTTCTGTTTCCCATTTGGCCATGTATCTGGCTCTAATAAACCTTTTGGACTCTTCGTAGATCATACTAGTATCTGGTTGTGGTAGTCTTGCACCTTCTTTTGCCAGTCTGTCTGTCTCCTCGTTGCCTTGGATGTTACAGTGGGATGGAACCCACTGTACCACTACTCTTTTTGGTGCGGACTGCTGGCATAGTTGACAGAGTTCTGCTCTTAAATCATTAAGTTCAGTATTTTTCTGGCGGTGCAGGAGTTCAATTACACTATAGTGAAGGCATCCATGCCTAAGGATTGGCTTCATAGATATCTGTGCCCACTGCCTAAACCTGGTAAGGACTCCCCGCTTTTCAGCAGCTGTCAAATAATCACCATACAGAATGTAAATGGCACATTTCTCGAAAAGGTGGTGGCTAGGAAAATAATGCCCTACCTAGAGCGGAATCACATCCTACCCGATACGCTGGGCAGCTACAGAAAAGTGAAAGAGACCTCGGGTAACGCTGGTACCTTTGCGTTTGATGTATATGAGGGTTTTCAGGCAAAGCAAGAAACAGTTTTTGTGGCACTCGCATAGAACCGTGTCAATTTTGGGACTTTAATTACGTCTGAAGCAGTGTGATTTAAACCCATGTCTGGTTAGTTGGATATCAGCTGCACTGATGGAAAGAACATTTGCGCTACGCGAGGGACCAAGGACATCAGAACCGAAGCGAATATGTCCAGGACTGCCTTTAGTGGTGGATAGGAATGACATTTAAAAATCAATCAGTGACCGCCTGTTAGATGAGAAAATCGCAATAGATGAAGCAGCAATCCACATGCTGCAAAGTTTTGACATTAAATAAGGTTCGAGCGGAGTAAGTCGCATGAGAGGACGGAGCAAAAGAGAGTGTACAACAAGCGAGCTGCATGGACCATCAGCATCCATACCCGCGTCATATGCTGAGAGGGACTGAGCACCTATAGGGTATTCCCGGAGCTCAGTGACGTCATTCTTAGAAACAGAATAAATATTTTTTAGTTAAGTAAATATTGTGAATCTTCCTCTTTACGTGTTACAAACAACGAATACATTCCAAAATGAAGAAGAATCAACTTTACTTTGTTCCTATTGTTAACATACTTCCTGATATTGAACGTTAAAAAAACCCACAGAGTTAAAATAAATGCTCCCTATTTTAAAAAAGAAAGCACATTATGTCGCCGTTTTTTTCTAGAAAAGAAGCAATGATTATGTAAATGTTTAGCTTAATTTTTCGATATCACTGTGCTTTAATCAACAGTCACAAACATAAAATAAAATAGAATAACAATGCAAAATGGGGGTGGGAAAACTGTGGTTACGCTGTTCCCAGGCTGCCTTGATTTAGGGATAAGGCCTTTATCTGTAGGTCCATCACGGGTGGCCTCCTCTGGGTCCCAATTTCCACAAGTTGGGAATCGTGAAGGAACAGGTGGAAACTGACTTTGGTCTCCAACTTGAAAAAGTAGTCCCATGCCAATCTCTACATGGTATTCTATGTGGCAATGTAGGAACCAAACTCCTAGAATTGGATGAATTAAAATAATATTATAAGTGGCAGATCGTAATACGGATAAAGGTTAAAACACTAAATTTTTCAATTAATAAGATCAGAGTCGAAGAACGTCTTCAATAATTAGTTAGATCAGAGTCGAAGAACGTCTTCAACAATTAATTAGATCAGAGTCGAAGAACGTCTTCAACAATTAATTAGATCAGAGTCGAAGAACGTCTTCAACAATTAATTAGATCAGAGTCGAAGAACGTCTTCAATTATTAATTAGATCAGAGTCGAAGAACGTCTTTAACGACAAGGATATCGTGAAAATAAGTGAAGACGTCCAGGATTCTGATTGATATATACCGATGGAGTTGTGCTACGCGGTAGGAAAGGCGGGCTTAGGCTTCTCTGACAGAGTGAGAAGCAGGGTCGTTGCTGAGACAACCGGTGCATACTTGACAACGTCCAATATCAGAATGAAGGTCAAGGCAGTGATTTCGGCTCTGAGGTGGCTATCTGGGGCCTTTTTAGGGAGAGCCTTAATCGCAACTGGCTCCCTAGGAATGGCTAACCCGGTACCCAAAAATGCCCGCTGAAGTCGGATGTGTCGGACTAAAATGTGCAAATATCGCAGTCAAGCTGTAAACTTTGACACAACGCATTCCATTCTCCGGACTACAACCTGCTTCTTGCAAAGCCATTTTCAGGGCTAAGTAGCGGGAGATAGAGAACGAAAAAGAAGAAGAAGACGGTTTTGTCTTGATGATGTAACTTGCACTATATTTGAATTATAGCGGGGAAGACGCTGCGTTGGTCATCAACCCCACCTTATGGTCCTGAACGTCCTTGGACCAGTGGTAAGACATAAGTCAAGACCGATGGAGGTAATTCAGAATGCAGACACTTGAGACTAATTGTCGCTTGAAACCTGCAGGGCTGGATCCCACGCCGTTTCCGTTCATCGCTTTGAGAGGCGAGTGCCTTACCTCTCGATAAAAGGACAATGTCGGTAGATACGCACTGCCCACGAAGGCCTCTGCAACTGCAATATACTCATGCCTCAATCTTCATTTCTGTATCTTCTGAAGTAAAGATTGTGAGTCTGGCTGACCATGTTAAAGATGTCTCTGATAGCCATACCAGAGCTGCAGTCACTGCTTTCGTCTCCGTTCTCTTACTAGAGGTTGATGTCCTTAATGTTCAACTCCACTCATCACAACCTGACCTTTCGTTCTAGTCAAGAAGTTAAAACCGGATATCTGACTGTGAAGCATGATCCATCAGTGCGTATGATGACATTACTAGCCTGTGCATTTCTGCAGCAGAATACGTCGCGTCAGTCTGGAATGGGCCAGCACACACGAGGCACATGGGCGTTGCAGTAAACGAAGCCTGTCCATTGTTACAGAGTGATTTAAGCCAACACCAAAGGGGAATTTGTGTGTAGATATAATCTAGAATGGGACGACTTTTTCTTCGTCCCTTCTCAATCTCCCGCTACCAATCCCCGATACGAGTTTTGCAAGTAGCAGGATGTTGTCCGGAGAAGGGAATGCGTTGTTCATGGCATTTTTTAGTATCGGGTTAACCTTCACTATTTGGGCCCTTCTCCTTAGCCAGTCTGCTCTGTTACAGCCTGTTATTCAGGATTACAGCAAAGAGGTATGAATGGGTCTTGGCAGCTCTGGTTTGACGACCCTGACACTAACAGTCAGCTATGGGTCGAAGACTGTTGCAGCTTATGCACTAATAGTAGGACCACTGAATACAAGGAAAATTTTCCTTCACGCTGTATAGTTAACAGACCTGCAACCTGAACAAAACCGCACCGAAAAATGCCGTCAAAGATAAGACGAAGATTGGACTGAGAACAAAGAAGGACTTGCGACAGAGCATAGCATGCCATACCCTGTGTGGAGAGCCTTGAACAGATTACGAATGGGAGTGTCACAGTATAAATCGAATTTGACAATGTTTGCGAATGCAGAGCCTTCCAAGACACCGACATATGTAAGTACAACTGCCCAAGAATGCAAGAACCATGTACTTTGGTGGATCTCATGACTGCCGATGAAAGCGCTTCCAGGGCAGCTGTTTTCTCGTACAATACTTTGTGAGGTTGCGAGACACGTATAGTAAGAAAGTAAGTACTGCCCTGAATATAATAATCTTTCCTTTTGCACTACCATGTGAACCTATTCTTCTCACCTGACTATCGTCTACACAGTAGCCACCTGTCCAACTGTTTTCTTTGTCTAGGGTAATTACAAAAAATAAAATATTTTTTATCTTCAAGGTGATGTGCGTTGCACTATCTTTTTATGTTGCGTCTGTTGACCCAGTGCATCCGACTTCGGCATGCATTTTATGTAAGGCTCTGCTTCCTCGGGGTAACAACCGGTGCTGTGATTGGGGATCGAATCCAACACCTTCGGGTTGTGAGCCGTGTCACTTAACCACTAGCCCACTCCGTCCCCTACCAGTGGTTATTATCCTCACACAAGTCAGAAATCAGAAATAAACATATTACAATATTATAACATACCTGGGTTATTTGCGTGGAACCGGACTATCGTGTATCCGCCGTCAGGTATTGTAACTGTGTCTTTGAGTGGTGGTTTTTGCAGGTTCCGAGTTATTTCCCCTCGTTCATCCATTGCGACAACATCGTGAGCATATATGGAAGCCTGTAGCTGTAAAATACGTTTCAATTTAACCATTAACATTTTGGTTGCTTACATTAGTGGTATGTAGGTCAAAACGTTTGTTAAATCTGGTATCTAAATCAGCAAAAGGCAATGTGTATGTAAAAGGCCGGAAGACGGTAATAATTATAGGATCAAATTATTCATATTATTGATGAGATCAAGATGCTGAGCAGCGCATGATCTGCAGTGGTCAGCGACCCATAGCTGACTGCTAGTGTCAGAGCCAGCGAAACAGAGCTGCCAAGACCCTTCTACACCTTCATGTGGTGATCCTGGATAACAGGCTGCAGCAGGGCAGACTGGCTAAGGAGAAGGGATCGAAGAGGAAATGCTATCCAGGTACTTAAAAAATGCTTGCTGAAGTCGGATGTGTTGACCGAAAGGTGCAAATATCGCAGTCAAGCTGTAAACTACGACACAACGCATTCCGTTCTCTGGACTACATTCTGCTACTTAAGCCCTTTCAGGGTTTGGAAGCGGGAGATTGAGAAAGAACAAAGCCAAGCCAAGCCAAGCCAAATTATTCAATGTCATTAAATCTTCTTCTTCTTCTTCTTCTTCTTCTTCTCAGAATTCGACACTGAATATGATTTAGCTTTATTGAACGGTGAAGTGTGAGAAGCCATGAATGTAGATCAACTTTCATCAATATTTTGATAACGGAAGACGAGTTAACTTGTGAGGTTCCCGTGAACCACGACACAAATTAGATTATACTACGTATTCAGAAATCAATATGCGAAAGTGTAATAAATTTGTTGTAATTATAATAATGCGATCTTTGGATTTGCACGTTTGATTTTTCAAGGAATTGCGTCAAGAGAAAATGAATGCATAAAATAAAAACACTTATATTTTTTATCTTCACACTTATCACGAAGTTGCAAGAAGAGACTGACCATCCCAGTATGTTTCTGTTTCTAAGAATCAAAGTCACTGCACTCCGGGCATACTCATAGGTGCTCAGTCTCTCTCATCAAATGGCGTAAGGTATGGATGCTGATGGTCCCTGTAGCTCGCTAGTGGTACACTCTCTTGCTCCGTCCTCTCATGCTCCATACTCCGCTCGAACCTCGTTTAATGTCGAAATTTTGCAGTCTGTGGAATGCTGCTTCATCTAGTGCAGTGTCATCATCCAGCGGGCGGTCATTGATTGTTTTCAAAATGTCACTTCTTTCATTCACTAAAGTGCCCATGATGGGAGCTTGAGAAGCCAAGATGTCAGCTCTTTCGTTGCCCTGAACCCCGGCATGAGCAGGACAGTAGATCCAGGTCAGCGCCTGGAGGTTGGAGGCCTCAACAGCTGCTATCCATTTGTACCTAAACCATCCATTCTGTACCATCTGATGTACGGTTTGCGCGTCTGTCACGATGACTGCCCTTGTTATCGAACTCTCAGATATCCATTTCGGTGCTGAGGTCACTGCTTTCGTCTCCATTCTCATACTGGAGGTTGTCGACATGTATGCCCTACTACACTCTGCAAGGACCTGTCCTCTCACTCTAGCCGAGAGACCCCAGGCTGATCTCCAGTTGAGCCGCACTGATCCGCCCGTGTGACTAAGCACAACATCCGACTAAGGACAACATCAGACTAAGAACAACATCTGACCAAGGACAACATCCGACTAAGGACAATCACATTCTGTTGGGATGGAAGACTAATCACAGGTTCAGGCAAAACATGCTGGACAAAAACCCTCATCTTGACTTCCTCGTAGCCTGTGTTGGAAACGAGCTGTTTTCGTGGCAGCCTGGCTAACAATGTGAGGGATCGGCGTGAACCCCGTAGTAGTGAGCGAAATGCAGATGAAGCCAAGCATAGCACAACCACCTGGAGGACCCCATTCAACCTTCATCATCACGCTCGGGATGTGAGGAGAGTTAGGACAACCCGCCACTTAATATCTTTTTTAGGGTGCATAAAAGAGCAATCCTACTCATTGTAGGCATTAAACAAAAACAATATCACATTGTGTTAGAATATACACTGCTACGAGATGTGGAATCATTCATATCTCTTAGTAACAATATAAGATACAGTAAAATGTACAGATAAAGATGTCAAAATAAGAATTACAAGAGAAGAGGAGCTTGCATTGCATAACATGAATACAGATATCAGCTGATGATAAATGATTTGAGAGTATTTATCAACAAGAAACGATATTGATTTAGCAAAATAAATTTGTTCACATTATTAATCTGCAGAGGGAATTGAAAGAAATTAAGTTGAGCACACAAATACAATTCTTCAATTCCAATGTAAAGTACATCCTACTGTATTGCTTTAAAGGATGGACAATAGCACAAACAACACCAAGAAGTAAGACTTGTATACATAAGTGCCAGTGTAGAATCGAGATTGAAATGGTAGGAAAAGATTACTGGGATCAAGATGCTGAGTAGTGGCAAGTTGCAGTGGTCGGCGACCCATAACTGACTGCTACCACCAGGGGAAGCGAACCAGAACTGACAAGAGCCTTCTACACCTCACGGGTACTCAAAAGGGCCTGCTGAAGTCACGTGTGTCGGACTGAAAGGTGCAAATATCGCAGTCAAGCTGTAAACTACGACATAACGCATCGCATTCCGTTCTTCGAACAACATCTTGCAATGCCCTTTCAGGGCATGATAGCGAGTGAATGAGGACGAATGAAGAAGCAGAAGATGACGATGAAGAAGCAGAAGATGACGATGAAGAAGCAGAAGATGACGATGAAGAAGAAGAAGAAGATGAAAAGATCATTAATGCGGAATTGTTGGAAAGAGCCAAATAGGAAATCAGTGGAACATGACGTGAGAAGAAGGCGCTGCCATCGAACACGACACACCAGCTAATATCATTACAAGACAGTCTCTGTTCTTGAATTCCCAAAGCAAGAGAGATAGAGGTAGACCAAATAACACAAAGAGAGGAGAGCTCGAGCGAAACATAAAGCAAATAGGGAAGACGTGAACAGAGGTGGGAGGACAGCCCAGGCAAGGAAGGAGGACCGAGCGTGCATTTGTTGACGACCTGTGCTTCACAAAGGGCTGATTGGATGATTGATTTATTGATACTACAAGAAGTCATATTTAATAATATACATGCACTCTTTTATAGCCAAACTCGCCGTTTTCCTATAGAAAGTCTCATAGGGTTAAATATCAAATAACTGACCCTGTCCATAGCCAAAACTCTGAATCCATGTCCGTGAAGATGGGTTGGGTGGCTGGCATTCCATATGTGGCCTTGGTCAACCAACATGATCTCGACCACATCACCAAGCTTGATTGTGTACATGTGTACACACTCACAGAATTCCGCGACACAGTCTTTGTGCAGTGTATCATTGTTACAGATCAAGTCCTTGTGGAATACATTTATCAAAGAAATATGATGATAATAACAATGAAATAATGATAAGACAGACAGTACAACATGTGGCATTATTAGGGGTAGATGGCTTGGCTTAGCTTCGTTCGTTCTCAATCTCCCGCTACCAAACCCTGAAAGGGCTTAAGTAGCAGAATATAGTCCAGAGAACGGAATGCGTTGTGTCGTAATTTACAGCTTGACTGCGATATTTGCACCTTTCGGTCCAACAAATTTGACTTCAGAAAATTTTTTTGAGTACCGGATTAGCATTCCCTCTTCGATCCCTTCTCCTTAGCCAGTCTGCCCTGCTGCAGCCTGTTATCCAGGATCACCACGTGGAGGTGTAGAAGGGTCTTGGTAGTCTGGTTCGCTGGCCCTTACGCTAGTAGTCAGCTATGGGTCGCTGACCACTGCAGCTCATGCGTTGCTCAGCATCTTGATCCCGTTAGGGGAAGATGAAGGTAGTCCAATTGCAGATGCTGACATTGGGAATAAAGTGTTATAGACTATTATACAAGATGATCTGATTAGTTATAGACTATTATACAAGATGATCTGATTAGTTTTCTGGAGTTTTTTTGTGGGGCAGAAAAAGAAATGGGGTCATTGTAATGCTGGGAGTACTGTAACACTTCGATATACGAACACTTGCTATATGGACATCGGTTTTACGAACACCCATTCATACGAGCGTTTTAATTAGAACAATAACCTTCACATACGAACACGGGTTCGCTCTTATCTGAGCTTGATACATGAATCAACCAGTCTAACTGTTTCAAAATTGACTGGGCGTCATGTTTTCTTTTAGTTTAATTTCCAAAGGTTGTTGTCATTGACATTGTTAATGGTTGTCTGTTATATTTGTATTTATAATATTTAACATGAATCCCAAGTGAGGTGGTACACCTAAATGGCACTGTAAGCCTTTGAGTTTGAAAGAAAAACGTGAGCTAATTAAACGTGAGCAAGCTGTGACATCCAGACATAAACTGTAACAAGTAAAAGCCTATATGCGCGTCACCACAGACACGCAGCACCCTCTGCACAGCAGCATCTCAGACATCAAGGGATCAAGAATCAAGAGAGGGTCATCATGGATGGCATAGGCAGAGTCAACAATAGGACACGTCACTCCTGCTGAGACCATAGCCAGAAGGGAAGAATGGGTTCACATTGGTGATAGGCTGATAGAGTACCAGAGAGTCATCATTACCTTAGCCAAGGACTGCAGAGAATAAAGAAACCGGAGAGCAGCGCGAGAGTTGAATCAGCTGATAACTGAGAACACGCAGGAGATGGACGCTGTCATATACCGATGGATCAGTACTGCTCAGTGGAACATCAGGCTGGTGTTTTACGGATAGAATGAGACGAGAGGTCGTTGCTGAACGCAGTAGGGCATACATGTCAACAACCTCCAAAATGAGAATGGAGACGGAAGCAGTGACCTCAGCACTAACATGGATATCTGAGACTTCTATAACCAAGCCAGTCATCGTGACAGACACGCAAGCCGTATTTCAGAAGGTACAGAATGGATGGCGTAGGTTCGGGTGGATAGCTGCTGTTGAGGCCTCAAACCTCCAGAGTTTGACATGGATCTACTATCCTGCTCATGCCGGGGTTCAGGACAATGAAAGAGCCGACATCATGGCTTCACAAGCTCCCATCTTGGGCACATTAGAGATGGATAAAAGTGACATTTTGAAATCAATCAATGACCACCTGCTAGATGAGGACACCGCAATAGATGGAGCAGCAATCCACAGGCTGCAAAGTTTCGACATTAAACGAGGTTCGAGCGGAGTATTGCGTATGAGAGGAGGGAGCAGGAGTGTGTACAACCAGCGAGCTACAGGGACCATCTGCATCCATACATTACGTCATTTGCTGAAAGAGACTGAGGACCTATGGGTATGCCCGGAGTGCAATGACGTTGATTCTTAGAAACAGAAACAGCGAGCAAGCCTGTCATGTGAGTGAAATAAGCGGCATGATAGACCAGCCAAAATCAGCAGATGATACAATTCTTAAATTTGTTTATTGATGGGGCCTGTGGGCTGATGTCCTTTCGCTTAATTCCATTTAGTAGTTTCGGTAAGTGTTTGTGAGTTGTTTAGCTCCGTAAAGACCAGTGCATGAGCTGTAGGGTCAGCGGTTGAAAGCTGTATGCTAGCTTCAGGGCCAGCGACCGAGTCCTGACAAGACATGCTGTAACAGCGCAGATTTGCTAAGGAGAAGGGAGGTCAGACTGGCTTAGGAGAAGGGAGGCAGAATGGCTAAGGAGAAGGGAGGGCAGATTGGCTAAGGAGTAGAGAGGCAGAATGGCTAAGGAGAAGGGAGGGCAGACTGGCTAAGGAGAAGGGAGAGGAGGCAGACTGGCTAAGGAGAAGGGGGGACAGACTGGCTAAATAGAAGGAGGCAGACTGGCCAAGGGGAAGGGAGGGCCGACTGGCTAAGGAGAAGGGAGGGCCGACTGGCTAAGGAGAAAGGAGGGCCGACTGGCTAAGGAGAAGGGAGGGCCGACTGGCTAGGGAGAAGGGAGGGCCGACTGGCTAGGGAGAAGGGAGGGCCGACTGGCTAGGGAGAAGGGAGGGCCGACTGGCTAGGGAGAAGGGAGGGCCGACTGGCTAGGGAGAAGGGAGGGCCGACTGGCTAAGGAGAAGGGAGGGCCGACTGGCTAAGCAGAAGGGAGGGCCGACTGGCTAGGGAGAAGGGAGGGCCGACTGGCTAAGGAGAAGGGAGGGCCGACTGGCTAGGGAGAAGGGAGGGCCGACTGGCTAAGGAGAAGGGAGGGCCGACTGGCTAAGGAGAAGGGAGGGCCGACTGGCTAGGGAGAAGGGAGGGCCGACTGGCTAGGGAGAAGGGAGGGCCGACTGGCTAAGGAGAAGGGATCAAAGACGGAAGACTAACCCTGTAGCCAAACATGAGATTCTGAAGGCGGATGTGTCGGACCGAAAGATGAAAGTTGCACAGTCAAAATGTAAACTACGACACAACGCATTCGCTTCTCCAGGTTACACCGTGTTACCTGCAAAGTCATTTGCAGGGCTCACTGTAGCATGAGTTTGAGAATGAAGAGAATGAAAGAGAAGAAATCAATTACCGAAACAGCAATAAATGAGACTTGTGTCACAGGAGGTTTAAGACGTATTCCAACTGGAAACATATACCAAATAATTGGGGTAGCACCCACGAGACTGGAAGAAAGACGCATTAGAAATTGAAAGAGAGAAACAGGTAAATGACCCAAGGCACCCTTTGTTTGGACGAAGTTCCCTACAGTCAACACATCCCTTACAGACTAGTCCCGGAAAATGCCTGATTGAAATATGGAATAAACTGACACAGAGCTCCTGGGTTGAAATGCTGGAGGAAGCTGCGTTTGGACACCGCTTGCATTACGCAGCATGGAAGATGTTGAATAGACTACGCACTGGTGTATCACGATGCATGACGAGCTGCATGAGATGGGGTTACAGGGATGATGAGATACGCGACTTTGGACCAACACAAGACCCAGACCACCTGATGATCTACCCAAACCTTCAGGAAACGTCCAATATGGATGATATATTGATGGGGATCGACAAGGCAATCCAGGTGACTGAACATTGGACACATGGAGTTTGACATAGTGCCTAGAGCACGGAAAGTAATAATTGTAATTAAAGTAGTAGTAATATCCCCTTACAGTCATGCCTTTAGTAGCTCCTTTCAGTCATGACTGACCATAGGATGATGCAATCTTGGAGTGGAAATTCTCTACTGAGTTTTTGGTTTTCGTTTTCCTTGCGGCGTTGTCATCTCACTTCCCTGTGTTACAATGGCTTTTTTTTCACCCAGTCTGACGGGATCTTAAAAGTACATCCGCCAACAGCCCATATAGAATATCTCTGGAAGTGCGACCATCTTCAATGCGACAGACATGGCCACCACATCGCACCCATTGCTGCTTAAGTAGAGTGCACGCTTGGAAGGCATGTTAGAGAACACACTCTGCATTTGTCACTAAGTCCCTCTATATTTTTGTTTTGTCGTTCGCCTTATTTTTCTAATCCCCAAGACGCTGTGTGTTGCACTGTGGTTTTTATTTTGCGCCTGTCGGCCCAGTGCATCCGACTTCAGCATACATTTTATGTAAAGGTCTGCTTTCTCCAGCATTTTCTAAGGGTTTGCTTCCCAGGGGTAACGGTCGGTGCTGTGATAAGGATTGAACCCAGCACCTTCAGATTGTGAGCCGTGTCACTTAACCACTAGGCCACACCGTACCCTGTCGCTCTATATATTTCCAATAATTCCAAGGACGGATCCCATGCACTGTAGATGACAGATGTTACGCTTTTACCCCTGTTTTACATATGTTATCAAGGTTGCACTGGCACATAGGAGCTTGTTTACGACACATGTGTAAAACATAACCTTGGCATTAATGGCATGTAATTATAACAATAGTTACAAACCACAATGGTCAGATTGGCTGAACATTCCTACAAATGGCCGGCGATCAAGTTGGTGATCACTGCATGAGCTGGAGAGGCCAATGACCCGAATCTGACTGCTAGCATCAGAGCCAGCGATCCAGAGCTGCAAGACCAATCTACACCTCCACGGGTGATCATGGATAAAATGCTGCAACAGAGCAGACTGACTAGGGAGCTGTCTAACAATCACACTCTTGCACAACTTTCACACGCGCCCTCAGGGTAAAGCCCTTCCATTGCACTTTGGTTGGGCTGGCTTCTGAGAGCGCACAAACCTAGCATAGGTACATACAGACGCACACATACATCCAAGCACTGGTTAACGCGTCTTAATAACGCCCAATTGACTGGGGATGAATAGGCGCGCATCAGCAAGTAGAAACTAGTGAGGAAAACACGAAAAATTTAAAAAACAATTTAAAAAAACTGACGAAGGAGAAGCTTGGTAGCGGGAGTTTGAAAACGAAGAAGCCGAAGAACTGCAAATTACCGACTTACAGGAAGTTTGTGCAAAGTAATTCTGTGTTTGAATAAGGCAAACAAACTTTTCAAGCACGATGTTGTATAGTGAAAGTTGACTATTGAAGTATGTGTATGGGATTAGCAGCCGCATCATGCCACACAAAAACATCTCTTACCTCACCCCCCTTCCTTGAAAACCACCCCCTAAAAAACTATCTTTGCAACGCAGAACACTACGACAGATGTTTCAGCAACGGACGAGTCAAACTGAGGAGTCACGTTTTACACTGATAATAGCAAAAAGGAGAGAAATTGAAGAGAAAGATGATGACAAATAGGATCAAAATAATGATGCCAATGACAGCGAGTTTACCTGAGGTATATCCTTCATCTGTGAAAGCAATGGCGCCGACGGCATCATGTTAGTGATTCCGTTCATTTGTGTCGTCTGTAACTGTCGGTTGCCAATGAGAAACTGAAAGGGGCATAAGATTGTTAAAAGGCCAAATACAAATGTTTTGTAAAAAGATGTTGGAATAGATAATTTCTACTTCATGGCCTTCAACATATGATAAATTGCATATAAATATATTAATGTATTTTATTAGAGTGTCATTAAAAGCAGTTAATTACAAGAAATGAAATTATTGACATTTCCTTAGATGCACGTTTAATAACAAGAAAATGTTTTCAAAATGTCCTTAATGCATGCTGTATCACAAGAAATACAGCTATTAATGTCATTAAATGTATGTTGAATTACAAGTTAGGGGACGGCGTGGGCTAGTGGTTGAGCGACACGGCTCACAATACGAAGGTGCAGGGTTCGATCCCCATCACAGCACCGACCGTTACCCCGGGGAAGCAACTCCTTACATAAAAATGCATGCCGAAGTCGGATGCTCTGGGTCGACAGGTGCAATGCCTAATGAGGCATAATAAACATAAGACTCACAATGTCTTTTAGCCTCTCACGCCCAAGGCTACCCAGCATATAAATGGTGAACTCTCCAGTAAACCAGCTGGAGGTTGGCGTTTCGATTCCTAGCGGAAAGCTGGTTGATACTACACATGATCCTCAGTTGAATTTGTATTCCTTTCACCCCTCCCTTCCTCGCCCTCCCCGCTCCCCTAATCTCCTTCAGCTGGTTGATGCTAGAAAACATCTCCTCCGTGAACCTCATCGGACTGTTGTTGTTGTTGTTGTTTGCGAATGCCCACAATGAGTAGGTTTACTCTTCTGTGCGTCCAAACAAGAACGTTACGTGGCGTGTTGTCGTAGCTCTCCTCACACACCCTGAGCGTGCTGATGAAGGTGGAATGTAGTTCTCCAGGCGGTTGTGCTATGCTTGGCTTCATCTGCGTTTCGGTCACTACTACGGGGATCACGTCGATCCGTCACCTTGTTAGTCAAGCTGTCATGAAAACAGCCCGTTAACAGGAAGGGCTACGAGAAAGTCAAAGTGAGTGTCTTATCCAGTATATATTGCCTGAACCCAACTAACATGTCTGATCAGTATATTTTTCCTGAACCTGACTAACATGTCTGATCAGTATATTTTGCCTGAACCTGACTAACATGTCTGATCAGTATATTTTGCCTGAACCTGACTAACATGTCTGATCAGTATATTTTGCCTGACCCTGACTAACATGTCTGATCAGTATATTTTGCCTGAACCTGACTAACATGTCTGATCAATATATTTTGCCTGAACCTGACTAACATGTCTGATCAGTATATTTTGCCTGAACCTGACTAACATGTCTGATCAGTATATTTTGCCTGTTAGTCTTCCTCTCCACATCATCGTGCTGGAAGTATAGCATCAGTTGATCGAAGAAGAAGAAGTAGAAATCTGTGCTAAATTAAATCATCTGCGTTCTTGCATTAGTGGTTTCTGTTGTCATTTGCATCGTTTCAGTCTAGTGAGACAATTGCTTTTCAGCGCCAGAGAGGTATTTAAGTCGTAAGTTACTTAAATATTCGTCTCACACGTTTCGCGTCTTCAGTTTGCAGCGGCTTTGTTTCTCCGCCTGCAGGCCAGCTAGGTCGGTCTTTGGAAAGCTCCTCCCAGTTTTAGGTGTTCATGCTTATCGCTTTCAGGTTATGTATTGTGCCCTTGAGAGCATATAGCTGCGAAGCCTGGACGATTACCAGAACATCTAGAAAGAGAATAGAGTTCTGCAAACCAGAATGTTTAAGAAAGATCATCAGAATATCCTGGACTGAAAGAAGGACAAAAATAGACATTCGGTGAGAGTTGGACATAGACGAGAACTGGCTTATCAATTCTATCATGGCCGGAAAATGTAAATACTTTGGTCACATCAAGAGACACAACGGTCTTGAGAGAACAGTGATGGAAGGTATGGTGCCAGGCAAAAGACGCAGAGGTAGACCGAGAAGACGATGGAACCAAGAGGCAGGGGTAGACCGAGAAGACAATGGTACCAAGATATCCAGGAATTCCTGCGCATGACTTTGGCGGAGGCTGGAGATCTGGCAAGGGAACGAGTTTCTTTCAGACGGGCTGTAAGCGGAGCGTCGTTCTACAAATGACATTCTACATGATGAATGATCTCCCTTCGTTTCTGTTGTAAATTGGTTGACAAGATGAGGTTGCGATGAGCAAAAAATAAGACTGGATTCTCATTTTTAAAAAAACAACAACGAGCCGCCCTCTCTCCCAAACAAACAAAAATTAAATAAAGAACACACACAATACCAATTTACCGTACATCATTAGTGGAATATAATAGTTTGTTATGGAATCTCGGGTTGTCAATGGCAACAAAGTCCATAGCGATGACAATCTTTCTGTCAGGCTCTCTAGTCACTGCCTCATCATCTTCAACCAGTGACCTTAAACTTGAGACAGGTATGTTTGTGTTTGTTGCTCCAGAGTTTATTGGATTCAGAACCTGTGGATGAATAGTTCCTTATGTATTGGTATGGGAGAGAACAATATTAGAAAGATAGATAAGGAAAGGGACCTAGTGGTTATAATAGATCATACAGGAAAGGTGAGTGAGTAAGTTCAGGTAGCAGTAAAAAAGACAAATGCAATGTTAGGTATGATAAAAAGAAATATTAAACATAGGAGCAAGGAAGTGATAGTCAAACTGTATAAAGCTTTAGTTAGACCTAGATTGGAGTACTGTATACAGGTGTGGAGTACTGTATACAGGTGTGGAGTCCTTATAATAGAGGGGATATAAACATGCTAGAAAGAATACAAAAAAGAGCGACAAAGATGATAGTGGGATTCCAGAACTGCAGTTATGAGGAAAGACTAAAAAAAACCGGCCTACAATGTCTAGAAAAGAAAAGAATTTGTGGCCTTCCCGCTTCGAGCCGTTCTCCTTAGCCAGTCTGCTCAGATGCAGCCTGTTATCCAGGATCACCGCGTGGAGGTCTAGAAGGGTCTTGGCATATCTAGTTCACTGGCTCTGACGCTAGCAGCTAGCTTTGGGCCGCTGACCGCTGCATCTCGTGCCATCTTGACCCCCCACTGATGGTAGCAATATTTTCTTTCTATTCTATTAATATTCGTCACTATTCCACAGCTATTTTATTTCTGTAACGTAACTATCTGCATGTTGTTTCTACATTATTTGAATGGTGTTTCAATCTGTTGTGAGCTCTTCAAAGCCGGAAGTTTACCATGTGGTCGTTTCTATTAAAGTGATAATATGCCTCATGTTTTACTAACCTGGATGAAGGGCCTTCAATTTACTATGATATCTTCTGGTAGTTAACATCTTGGCATACTAATTAGTTATCACTTCATTAAGGATTATAAATCTCTCTCTCTCTATCTCTCTCTCTCTCTCTCACGCGCGCGTGCGCGTTCGTGCGTGCGTGCGTGCGTGTGTGTGTGTGTGTGTGTGTGTGTTTATGGAGATCATCAAAATAAACGTCGTGGAAAGTCTAGACTTTCATGCCTGTTGAGAATTACAGGATTTCAATGGTATGATACAATCGTTCATGTAGAACTATAGATGGGGACAGAACACACAAGTGCATTGAGCGTTACGGTGAAGATCGTGGCATTGGATCAGTCGTACTTTGAGGAAATCAGCTGACAACATTAGCAGACAGTTTCTGCTTTGAAATTCCATTGATAAAAGGTGCAGAAAATGAATTTAAAAAAATAACACAGAGAAGAGATGCTTAAACATGTGACGGGATTAGGGATGACATTGGCTGAATTAGAGTTATTGGCCCTGGACAGGAAGACAACCTATGTGTTTGTTAACGATATATACTCCACTGGGAGCGTAACAGGTTTGTATTGATTGATAGTTAGTTAGTTAGCCAATTTTCTTTAATATTAATACCATTGAGCTTCGCTTGTGAATATAAGTTGTCTGTCCTGCGCCAAGTGCGTTGCGTCGGTTATTATGTACCAATGCCGTTGCAAAATCACTCTAATGGCATTTATCCACCTGCCTCACGGCCACCCTCCTACCATGCATGCAACCAAAGCTACCAGCATTGTAAGCCATCAGTGGAAGCTGATGAGTGTGTATTCTCATGAGATGACCAAACCAACGTATTTTGTGCCTGGAAATGTAATCTGCACAAGTCGTACTGCCGACCGTACACCGAATGTCTTCTTTTTACATGCTGTCTGATAATACCAATTACCTTTCCGAAATACTTCATTTCACACGTCGAAATTCTCCTCTCACGTGACTTAGACACGGATCTCTCATGTGACAGACGGGGATCTCTCACGTGACTTAGATAGGGACCTCTCACGTGACTTAAACAAGGACCTCTCACGTGACTAAGACAGGGACCACGGTAGCACTGAACCAGCATAAATATACTGTTTATCCGCTGTTAGTATGTTGCTAAACATAAGTTACCGCAGAGACTTCGTGACATCTAGTGTGTATGGATTAATTAATTGATATATTTCCAAACATGTCCCTTTCTCATGCAGCTCGTCTAGGACACATTCATTCAATGTTCTGACCGTACACTATCAGTTACCAGGAGCTACTTAAATAGACCAGCCAAGAAGAAATACAAACACATTTTATTTGGCCGACTTCGGAATTGAATCGGCTGTATCCTCAAAAGTGGCCAGGATTACATCATCAAAAAAGCCATTATGAGAACTACAAAAAGAACACGAAAGGGACGATGACGGAAACGAACTGTTGAAAGAATCGTAGAAACTGAAATTAAAATCCGGAACCAGAGCTTATGCTGATTATCAGAGAATTTTACAGATTGAGAGAAGTCTACGGAGTTTGTTACTGCAATAAACGATTCCACCAAGCGAGATAGTAATTGATTGCTTCGTCAGTCATTTCGCGAAGATTCAAAGAACAAACATTTCAGTATTTAAACTGTTCATTGTTTCCACATGATAACCACACGAACACAAGTTTTTATGTTATCATTGTATCTAAATGCACCTACCAGTCCATCCAAAGGCGGGGGAGGGGTTATGAATGTGTCATTCTTTTCCATCCCTTCTTTTGCTCCTTCATAGTGTAATATGGCAGTTTGCAAAGCGTTCTTGAACGTAATCCCACAGTCTAATTGTCCCTGGACTCTGATTAAATAGTTGTCTACGCTCTGATTGGCTGTCAAAACAAAGTCATACCTGGAGAAGACACGATAAATTGATAGATGACTGTAGCTTACACATTATATTCGTTACAATCTTGTTAGCGATCATACCTGGCAAGTTTATAAGATGATGAGCAGTGCATGAGCTGTAGCTGTCAGCGACCCAAAGCTGATCTCGAGATTCAGGACCAGCGACCAAGAGTAACCAAAACCCTTCGCCACATCCACTGATGATCCTGGAAAACAGGTTGCAGCAGAGCATACTGGATAAGAAGAAGGGATTGAAGAGGGAAGGCTAACCCGGTACCCAAAAATGCCATGCCAAAGTCGGATGTTTCAGACCGAAAGGTGCAAATATTGCAGTCAAGCTGTAAACTACAACACAAAGCACTCGTTCTTCGAACCACATCCTGTTACTTGCAAAGCCCTTTTCAGGACTTGGAGGCGGAAGTTTGGCTTGGCTTCGTTCGTTCTCAATTTCCCGCTACCAAGCCCTAAAAGGGCTTAAGGAGCAGAGTGTAGTCCAGAGAACGGAATGCATTGTGTTGTAGTTTACAGCTTGACTGCGATATTTGCAGCCTTTCGGTCCAACACATCCGACTTCAGCAAGCATTTTTTGAGTACCGGGTTAGCATTCCCTCTTCGATCCATTCTCCTAAGCCAGTCTGCCCTGATGCAGCCTGTTATCGAAGATCACCGCGTGGAGGTGTAGAAGGGTCTTGGCAGCTCTGGTTCACTGGTCCTGACGCTAGCTCATGCGCTGCTCACCATCTTGATCCCGGAGGCAGAAGTTTGAGAACGAATACAAAGGAAGAGGAAGATTACCAGCCAAGCAATTCAGGTTTTTAAAAAAAAAAGATAAAGAAACTACTTGAGAAGATAATGACCACATAAATAATGAGAAGAGAATGAGAAGAGATTCTCCCCCAGACGCGGGACAGTTATAGACCAGCGAAGTATAGTGGAGGGTAACGCTGGGCCATTTGCATTAGATATGTATGTGGGATTCCAATTCAGGCAAATACCCGTGGATATCGACATTGAGGATATATATAACATTTTATGGACCTTGATGCGCTGTTTGAAGTAAGGTTTGTCAGTTGGATGTTGGACAGCCTGGTGGGGAGAATAGTTGCAATTAGCTCGGGATCTTGGAAATCAAAACCAATACGTACTGTCGTATATATTTTTAGAATTGCCTTAAGGTTGTCTGGTTTCACAGACGCTGTTTTTCACAATAAAAACTGTGAGCATTCAACAATCAGGGCCAGGGTCAACATTCTACCATCAGGGCTAGGGTCAACACTCAACTATTATGGCCAGGGTCAACATTCAACCATCAGGGCCAGGGTCAACATTCTACCATCAGGGCTAGGGTCAACATTCAACTATTAGGGCCTGGGTCAACATTCTACTTTCAGGGCCACGGTCAACATTCTACCATCAGGGCCAGAGTCAACATTCTACCATCAGGGCCAGGGTCAACATTCTACCATCAGGGCTAGGGTCAACATTCAACCATCAGGGCCAGGGTCAACATTCTACCATCAGGGCTAGGGTCAACATTCAACCATCAGGGCCAGGGTCAACATTCTACGATCAGGGCTAGGGTCAACATTCAACAATCAGGGTCATGGTCGACATTCAACCATCAGTTCTAGGACGAATACTAACATTCGCAGATAAAATTCTAATACACAGAACTGACGTAGATAGAGATCATATCTTCGAAGACATCTAGGAGACCTTCCAGACAAACTCATAGTGGTGTTGTGTTTAACCCAACTCTAAGGCCAGTCCTAAGAAGGGTCGTGTGATGTGGAGTTTCTTGAATAGCGTTGTAATAAGGGCTGGCCTACCGCGTGTTGCCTTTGATGGATGTGGCATTGACAAGTGTGACAGGTTAAAATAGCTCGAGAACATTTGATCGCCGTTTGTCATATGGGTACTACGTCGGACAAAATCCATTGCGAAGACTGGGGTCAATCAATACAAAGCTGTGCCCGCATCCTTATGAGACTATTGAACATCATCTTTTTGAAAGTCCGAGTTTATCGGTGTTAGGAAAGAGCTTCTCCATCCGAGGCCAGACAAATGGAAGATGTTGTACGGAACTAAACAACAGCTTACAAACACTTGCAGATACCACTATATGGCATTGGGCCAAAGGGCAGAAGCCCATAAGCCGCTGGATCAATAACCAACCAACCAGCCAACCAACCAACTAGCCAGCCAACCAACCAACCAACCAACCGACCAACCAACCAGCCAACCAACCAACCAACTAGCCAACCAGCCAACCAACCAACCAGCCAGCCAACCAACCAGCCAACCAACCAACCAACTAACCGACCGACCAACCAACCAACCAGCCAACCAATTAGCCAACCAACCAACCAACCGACCGACCGACCAGCCAACCAACCAACCATCCAACAACCAACCAACCAGCCAACCAACCAGCCAACCAACCGACCGACCAACCAACCAACCAGCCAACAACCAACCGACCAACCAACCAACCAACCAACAACCAACCGACCGACTAACCAACCAACCAGCCAACCAGCCAGCCAACCAACCAACCAACCAGCCAACCAGCCAGCCAACCAACCAACCAACCAACCAGGAAACCAACCAACCAGCCCACCAACCAACCAGCCAACCAACCAACCAGCCAACCAACCAGCCAGCCAACCAACCAACCAGCCAACCAACCAGCCAGCCAACCAACCAACCAGCCAACCAACCAACCAGCCAACCAACCAACCAACCAACCAACCAGCCAGTCAACCAACTAACCAGCCAACCAGCCAACCAATCAGCCAACCAACCAACCAACCAGCCAACCAACCAACCAACCGACCAACCAACCAGCCAACCAGCCAGCCAACTTGCCAACCAACCAACCAACCGACCAACCAACCAGCCAGCCAACCAACCAACCAGCCAGCCAGCAACCAACCAACCAGCCAACCAACCAACCGACCAACCAACCAGCCAGCCAACCAACCAGCCAACCAACCAGCCAGCCAACCAACCAACCAGCGAGCCAACCAACCAACCGACCAACCAACCAGCCAGCCAACCAACCAACCAACCAACCAACCAGCCAACCAACCAACCATCAAGACAAAGCAGATGTAAACTTGGAGAATTGATTACTTGACATCTATTTTCGTAGCTTAGTTCTGCCAGTTGTTGGCTGTGACGTGTGCATTTTGACATTAATCAAGATCAAAGTATGAAAGATTGGAATGCACCCAGAATAAACTGAAACTGTTGGAGAGTAATCTGCGTGAAGGACTAAATAATTTATTTGTAAGACTTAGAGAGCACGAAGCATCTATTGTTAATCTCACACGTCACTCCGACCCCATTAATGATATTTACAGCCAGTTAATGGAGCGTTTGAAAGATTTTGCACCACAACAATGGCGGACGTGCAAATGGAAATTATCGACTACAAGAGAAAAATATTAAATCGAAATCGAGGGACTTGAAGCAACTGAATTGTTTTTTTTCCAGTGAAGAATATCCAAATGACCGCATCAAATGCTCAAAAAGTAACTTCACTTTTCCCTTTTATCTATGTCTGTGAAATTTGTTTCTCCAAAATGAACAAAACGAAGCTAACTAACTTAAAAAAAAAGCAAGTCGATTGACTGTCGAAAATCTGGGAAACGAAATCGAATGGCAGTTAGCCAAACACCACCAGATTTGGACATGCTTGCCCAGGAAGTTCAATCTAAACCTGTTATTATATCTGCTGATAATTTGTCACTTTCCCTACATCCCCCACCTTTCTCTCTCTCTCTCTCTCTCTCTCTCTTTCTCTGTCTGTCTCTCTTTTACTCTCTCTCTCTCTCTCTCATTCGCCCTCTTCACCTCTTCCACTCTCCCTCAGTAACGTGATGTCTAGTGTACACAAGCGTGTGCATGCACTGTAAGTAATAGACAGAAGGGGTTCAAGAGGTGGGAGTATCCTCTCTCTGTAATCTCATTATTGCCAGGTTTGACCGTTAGTATATGAAAGGTCGCCTGTCTATGATGGAGAAGAACTAGATTAATGGATGAATGATGATGACTGTGCTCAATCTACCTGTGTTACAAAGTACTACAGACACCACCTCTACAGGAGCTCAACAATAAATTGGCGCAATCGTATTGCAACAGAATCAACCCATATTGCTGTACACCCCACACTTCTATTGCAACAAACATACAACAAGAAGAGTAATACTATCACCAAACAATTTTCAGTGTGGATCCCTGTGTGCTTGACTGGACAACAAGTTATTGTGGATGGCAAGCGATTATATCTACACAATCAGATGGTCTTGTCTTAATGTGATGTGTGCTGTATTTGGATTATAGCGAGGGAGTAAAGGCGCTGGTCACCAATCTCACTCTCTTATACCAAGACTATTGGTCGAGACGACTGGAGGTAGCTCAGGATACAGGCACTCTGATCTTACCTTCATTGAGACCTGGGGTCGCTTGAAACTTGCAGGGTTCGATCACCCTCTTTTCCGCTCATCGCTGTGAGAGACGAGTGACTTAACATATTCTCACTGTACAACAAAGACTAGGCCCACTACACGTGCAAGCATGTCATGTTGTTTAATGCCAACAGTGAGTACGTTTTCTCTTTTGTGCGTCCTGAATTAGGCGTTTAGTGGCAGGTGGTAGTAGTTTTCCCATCATTCCGAGCGGGCTGATGAAGATGCACCGCTGTCCTCCAGTCGAGATTGCTATGTTTGGTTTCATCTGCATGACACTCACATACTACGGTAATCACATCTTCATCTCGTCAGTCAGACTGCTTTGAGAACAGCCCGTTTCCAGGGAACGCTACATGGAAGGCAGATAGTAATCTTGGTCAGCATATTGTGCCTGACCGGATTAGTGTCTCAGTTCCACAACCGTGCATGTCATAAACGGTTACTTAAAATGTTGAACTTGGGGCTAGCAGCATCACAATGTGCAAAATAATATTACAGAAACCACCACTAAAAAACAGGCTTCAGGAATACATTTTCTACAGTAGTGACCCTATGATTCATACAGAGAAAAATAAACCTGAAGAAAATATCACCCATAGCACAATTAGTATAATAATTATGTTATCCATTAATCATTCACCTCTCGCCAGCAAATACGTTGAAGGATTGAACTTCCATTAGTTCCACTGGTGCCCCATCAGATGCAATGATCTGAATGTCGTGTCCGTCTACTGAAACGCTTAAAGGACAGTTCAGGATGCCATTGCTGACCACCCTGAAACGGTACCTGAACCCTTGCTTTACCGTGAACATTTCACGTGGGGTAGTACTGTTTTTCCCAGTTTTGATGTTGTATACCACAGCATTGATACCTTTTCCTAAGACCAACAAACGATGGTAAGATATTAGATTTTTACAATTATGTGTTACTATTTAATTTTGCATAATGAAATTCGATATTAATATAAAAGCATGTGGGAAGGGATAGAAAAAGAACGCCATACAACTAGACATTCCTACCCACATTGTGCTACCATTGCCAGAATTGAACATTATCAAACAAAGATAAAAGAAACATACTAGCAAAAGAGATGAAATGCCTGCGAAGAATGCTTGGAGTAACAAGTATGGATAGAATTAGAAAAGATATTATGAGATAAGTAGGTACAACACCAGTGCTGGACTTGGCTAGTGATATTGGCCTGGAGCTTTCTTAATGTATGACCCATCCATCTCCTCTTCCTTCCTAAGATTTCCTATTCCAATTTACCATGTCCCGCTTTCTTCCACTCTGTTGTTTGTAACTTTGTCAAAACGTTTATACTAATAATCCTTTCTCAGGCATCTGTTGACAAAACCCTGCAGTCTGCTGTCATTGCTTTAGGTCATCCACCATGTTTTCGCTCCATACAGCAGGAATGGCTTCACATTTGAATTGAACATCCTTATTTTTGTCTTCCTTCTTATTTCCTTGGAGTTCCATATGGGTTTCAATATTCAGAATGCAACTCTTGATTTTTTAATCCTTGTTTTTTATATCCTCGCCTGTCCCTCCTTCCGTGTTGATCATACTTTCTAGGTATGTAAATACTGCTACCTCTTCCCGGGGCGTTCTTCTCAGCTGGATTGGTTCGGTGTTTGCTGCATTGACCCTAATTGTTTTTGTATTTTCCTCATGGATCTTCAAACCGACTTGTTTAGAGGTATAATCCAGTCTATCCAGTTTCATTTGGCTTTGGCTGTGCGACAGAAGGGCTGTATCATCCGCACAATCCAGGTCCTCCCGGTGTATATTCAAGGTCAACTGGATTCAATTTCTCTTTTTTGTTGTAACTTTCATAATCCAGTCACTGCCAGGATGAACAGGAAATGCGACAGTAGGCAACCCTGTCGTACCCCTGATTTAAGTTTCAATGGCTCTGTGAGTTGTCCTTCGTGTATAACTCTACATTGCAGACTTTCATTCGTCTGTCTAATTATGTTTGTGAGCTTTTGAGGAATTCCATAGTGCCTCAATAGTTTCCAGAGTATATCTCTGCTTAAACTGTTGAAAGCTTTTTCATAATCAGTGAAATTGATGTACAAACTCGAATTCCATTCCAATGATTGCTCCACAATTATCCCCAATGTGGCTTTCTGATCAATGCATGATCTATTCTGTCTAAAACCCGCCTGCTCATCCCTTATCTTGTTATCCACTGCCTTTTCAATCTTTATTACTCTATTTAACACCTTTACCGGCTCAGATAATAACATAATTCCTCTATGGTTTTTGCATTCCTGTAAATCTCCCTTCTTATGCAATTTCACCAGGTAGCCCTCTCTCCAATCTTTTGGTTAGCTTGCTTGCTCCCAGATGGCGCCTGTCAAGTTGTGGAGCATGTTAGTAAATGTTTTGAGATCTGCTTTTATGGCTTCCGGTAGTATCCCATAAGGTCCTCCTGTTTTCCCGTTCCTTAGAAACTCTATTGCCCGTCTAATCACTTCTTTATTTGGATTATCACAGATGATCGGGCAGGTCCTCCTCTGCTGGTGGGATGTCTGATGGATTGTCTGGTGCTGGTCTGTTCTAAAACTCTTCAAAGTATTCTACCTATCTTATCTTTTCTTCAAGTTTGTTTTTGATTGGTCTACCTTGTTGTTGTTACTTTCCCGATAGTTTCCTTGTAGCCTCATGTAGGCCTTTCATATTTTCCTTTCCTGCAGCCTCTTCTGCTAGTGTTAGGCACAAACAGGACAACAAACGAAAAACAGAGAGAAATAATTAAAGTCCTAACCGTTCCGTTGTGTAGAATAGATATTGCCAGATTTGTATGTTACATTTATTATGTTATTACGACATTTATTGATGGAACTTCTCTGACAGATCCATACGGGCTTAGTAAAAGTGTATCGTGATGTAGTGTTAGCCACTCTGCTGTATGTCTGTGAAACATGGACAATGAATAGTAGACATGTCAGAGAGTTAAATAGTGTTCACATGAGCCTTCTGTGTAGGCTCTCAAGGATAAAGCAAGTCAAATACGCTGAGCAGACATTCGGTTCTGCAAAAAAAACCTAGATCAGATTGATGGGGCATGCTAATCTATTGGTCAGGCTGCATGGCTGAAGTGCGTTTTCAGGACCACCACTTGTGAGGTGGAATAAGATCTTCTCAAGGTACGAGTCACTGACCCTGACACAATCAGACAGCTTTGAGTTGTTCTCTGGTATAAGATGCACTTGAGAGAATGGTAATGGAAGGTATGGTGCCGTGCAAGAGAGACAGAGGCAAGCCAAGAAAGCGATGACAGCAAGTTGTCAGAAATGTTTGGCCATAATGCACTGCTGCATCTTCGGTCGTTATAGAGAATCCGACATGACGATGAACCAAAATAACTACTTCAGAGCAAAAGTCACTGCCTCAATCCAGATAATCGGGCTGGGAGATATTGTCATGAGCAACCTCCTCTGTAACGGTTTTACCTCTCACTCTAACAGGGGAGCCATGGGGTGATTTCTCACTCTGCAATCAATCAATCAATCAAAGCTTGTCGTTCCTCTCAGTCCATAGGCCACCGACAACATCTCACCAGCGTACACGGTCCTGAACTCATCTCTCCCAGGACATCGACAACATCTCACCAGCGTGCACGGTCCTGGACTCCTCTCCCAGGCCACCGACAACATCTCGCCAGCGTGCACGATTCTGGACTCCTCTCTCCCAGGCCACCGACAACATCTCGCCAGCGTGCACGGTCCTGGACTCCTCTCTCCCAGGACACCGACAACATCTCGCCAGCGTGCACGGTCCTTGACTCCTCTCTCCCAGGCCACCGACAATATCCCGCCAGCGTGCACGGCCCTGGACTCATCCCGCCAGCGTGCACGACCCTGGACTCATCCCGCCAGCGTGCCCGGTCCTTGACTCCTCTCTCCCAGGCCACCGACAACATCTCGCCAGCGTGCACGGCCCTGGACTCATCCCGCCAGCGCGCACGACCCTGGACTCATCCCGCCAGCGTGCACGGTCCTAGACTCATCTCTCCCAGGCCACCGACAACATCCCGCCAGCGTGCACGGTCCTGGACTCATCTCTCCCAGGCCATCGACAACATCCCGACAGCGTGCACGGTCCTGGACTCCTCTCTCCCAGGCCACCGACAACATCTCGCCAGCGTACACTGTCCTGGACTCATCACGACAGCTTGCACGGTCCTGGACTCCTCTCTCCCAGGCCGCCGACAACATCCCGACAGCGTGCACGGTCCTGGACTTATCACGACAGCTTGCACGGTCCTGGACTCCTCTCTCCCAGGCCACCGACAACATCCCGACAACTTGCACGCTCCTGGACTCCTCTCTCCCAGGCCACCGACAACATCTCGCCAGCGTGCACGGTCCTGGACATCCCTCTCCCAGGCCACCGACAACATCCCGACAACTTGCACGGTCCTGGACTCCTCTCTCCCAGGCCACCAACATCTCGCCAGCGTACAGCCTCCTGGACTCCTCTCTCCCAGGCCACCGACAACATCTCACCAGCGTGCACGGTCCTGGACTCCTCTCTCCCAGGCCACCAACATCTCGCCAGCGTACACGCACCTGGACTCCTCTCTCCCAGGCCACCGACAACATCTCGCCAGCGTGCACGGTCCTGGACTCATCTCGCCAGCGTACACGGTCCTGGACTCCTCTCTCCCAGGCCACCGACAACATCTCGCCAGCATGCACGGTCCTGGACTCCTCTCTCCCAGGCCACCAACATCCCGCCAGCGTGCACGGTCCTGGACTCCTCTCTCCCAGGCCACCAACATCTCGCCAGCGTGAACGGTCCTGGACTCCTCTCTCCCAGGCCACCAACATCTCGCCAGCGTGCACGGTTCTGGACTCCTCTCTCCCAGGCCACCAACATCTCGCCAGCGTACAGCCTCCTGGACTCCTCTCTCCCAGGCCACCGACAACATCTCGCCAGCGTGCACGGTCCTGGACTCCTCTCTCCCAGGCCACCAACATCCCGCCAGCGTGCACGGTCCTGGACTCCTCTCTCCCAGGCCACCAACATCTCGCCAGCATGCACGGTCCTGGACTCCTCTCTCCCAGGCCACCCACAACATCCCGCCAGCGTGCACGGTCCTGGACTCCTCTCTCCCAGGCCACCGACAACATCTCGACAGCATGCACGGTCCTGGACTCCTCTCTCCCAGGCCACCAACATCTCGCCAGCATGCACGGTCCTGGACTCCTCTCTCCCAGGCCACCAACATCTCGCCAGCATGCACGGTCCTGGACTCCTCTCTCCCAGGCCACCGACAACATCTCGCCAGCGTGAACGGTCCTGGACTCCTCTCTCCCAGGCCACCAACATCTCGCCAGCGTGAACGGTCCTGGACTCCTCTCTCCCAGGCCACCAACATCTCGCCAGCATGCACGGTTCTGGACTCCTCTCTCCCAGGCCACCGACAACATCTCGCCAGCGTGCACGGTCCTGGACTCCTCTCTCCCAGGCCACCGACAACATCTCGCCAGCGTGCACGGTTCTGGACTCCTCTATCCCAGGCCACCAACATCTCGCCAGCGTACAGCCTCCTGGACTCCTCTCTCCCAGGCCACCGACAACATCTCACCAGCGTGCACGGTCCTGGACTCCTCTCTCCCAGGCCACCAACATCTCGCCAGCGTACACGCTCCTGGACTCCTCTCTCCCAGGCCACCGACAACATCTCGCCAGCGTGCACGGTCCTGGACTCATCTCGCCAGCGTGCACGGTCCTGGACTCATCTCGCCAGCGTACACGGTCCTGGACTCCTCTCTCCCAGGCCACCGACAACATCCCGCCAGCGTGCACGGTCCTGGACTCCTCTCTCCCAGGCCACCGACAACATCCCGCCAGCGTGCACGGTCCTGGACTCCTCTCTCCCAGGCCACCAATATCTCGCCAGCGTGAACGGTCCTGGACTCCTCTCTCCCAGGCCACCAACATCTCGCCAGCGTGAACGGTCCTGGACTCGTCTCTCCCAGGCCACCAACATCTCGCCAGCGTGCACGGTCCTGGACTCCTCTCTCCCAGGCCACCAACATCTCGCCAGCGTACAGCCTCCTGGACTCCTCTCTCCCAGGCCACCAACATCTCGCCAGCGTACAGCCTCCTGGACACCTCTCTCCCAGACCACCGACAACATCTCGCCAGCGTGCACGGTCCTGGACTCGTCTCTCCCAGGCCACCGACAACATCCCGCCAGCGTGCACGGTCCTGGACTCCTCTCTCCCAGGCCACCAACATCTCGCCAGCGTACAGCCTCCTGGACTCCTCTCTCCCAGGCCACCAACATCTCGCCAGCGTACAGCCTCCTGGACACCTCTCTCCCAGACCACCGACAACATCTCGCCAGCGTGCACGGTCCTGGACTCCTCTCTCCCAGGCCACCGACAACATCCCGCCAGCGTGCACGGTCCTGGACTCCTCTCTCCCAGGCCACCAACATCTCGCCAGCGTACAGCCTCCTGGACTCCTCTCTCCCAGGCCACCAACATCTCGCCAGCGTGCACGGTCCTGGACTCCTCTCTCCCAGGCCACCAACATCTTGCCAGCGTGCACGGTCCTGGACTCCTCTCTCCCAGGCCACCAACATCTCGCCAGCGTGCACGTTCCTGTGCTGCTCCCCCGCCTCTCTCCAGGTCTCATTATTTAATGTTAGCTCTTTCTCCCATTCCCTTCTCCGCGTATTGTTGGATCTCCCTCTCTGCCTCTCTGCCTCTCTCCCTCTCTCTTCCCCCGACTATTCCATGCAAGAGCCTGGCTTTACTAGACTATGCCTTCCGCAGCGTATGATATATCCAGTCCCATTTTCTTCGCTTAATTTGTTGTTTCAAAGGATACTGTTGGTCTCTTTTCTACAAGTTTCCATTCCTCACTTTAAGCCCATTATCCTGGAGTCTTTGTTGTATGACCATGGTCGTTCTCCACGGCTCCGCTCCAGACAGCAGCACCGACTTGACTTTGTTGTATGACCGTGGTCGTTCTCCACGGCTCCGCTCCAGACAGCAGCACCGACTTGACTTTGTTGTATGACCGTGGTCGTTCTCCACGGCTCCGCTCCAGACAGCAGCACCGACTTGACTTTGTTGTATGACCGTGGTCGTTCTCCACGGCTCCGCTCCAGACAGCAGCACCGACTTGACTTTGTTGTATGACCTTGGTCGTTCTCCACGGCTCCGCTCCAGACAGCAGCACCGACTTGACTTTGTTGTATGACCGTGGTCGTTCTCCACGGCTCCGCTCCAGACAGCAGCACCGACTTGACTTTGTTGTATGACCGTGGTCGTTCTCCACGGCTCCGCTCCAGACAGCAGCACCGACTTGACTTTGTTGTATGACCGTGGTCGTTCTCCACGGCTCCGCTCCAGACAGCAGCACCGACTTGACTTTGTTGTATGACCGTGGTCGTTCTCCACGGCTCCGCTCCAGACAGCAGCACCGACTTGACTTTGTTGTATGACCTTGGTCGTTCTCCACGGCTCCGCTCCAGACAGCAGCACCGACTTGACTTTGTTGTATGACCTTGGTCGTTCTCCACGGCTCCGCTCCAGACAGCAGCACCGACTTGACTTTGTTGTATGACCGTGGTCGTTCTCCACGGCTCCGCTCCAGACAGCAGCACCGACTTGACTTTGTTGTATGACCTTGGTCGTTCTCCACGGCTCCGCTCCAGAAAGCAGCACCGACTTGACTTTATTGTATGACCGTGGTCGTTCTCCACGGCTCCGCTCCAGACAGCAGCACCGACTTGACTTTGTTGTATGACCTTGGTCGTTCTCCACGGCTCCGCTCCAGACAGCAGCACCGACTTGACTTTGTTGTATGACCGTGGTCGTTCTCCACGGCTCCGCTCCAGACAGCAGCACCGACTTGACTTTGTTGTATGACCGTGGTCGTTCTACACGGCTCCGCTCCAGACAGCAGCACCGACTTGACTTTGTTGTATGACCGTGGTCGTTCTCCACGGCTCCGCTCCAGACAGCAGCACTGACTTGACACTGACGTTGAATATTCTCATTTTGGTGTGAATCTTGATATCTTTGAATCTCCATATGATGTTTAGTGTCAGAAATGCCCCTCTCTCCTTTCCAATTCTGATCCTTACATCTGATCTGTACCTCCTGATGGGTCTAATATGCTTATCAAAAAGGTACAGTTATCCACTTCCTCAATCGTCAGTACTAACCCATGAAAATGTATACAATATTTGTAAAAGTTTGTACTGTGTGTATATATATATATATATATATATATATATATATATATATATATATATATATATATATATATATATATATATATATATATATAATAAATATACATATATATAATATATTATTTATGAGTATATATGTATATATAAATATATGTTTGTACACCCACATACGTACGTACGTAGATACATACACATACATACACACACATACACACACATACATATACACACACATACACACACACATCGCAAATTTACACACACATTCACGATATACACACCATTAATTAGCACTGATGCTGGTTTGTTGTCTCCATCACCATGGTGATGCTGTGCAAAACTGGGATCAGCGTTACGATGCCACCAATCATTCACAAGCATAGCGTGTTCTGGAAGATCGTAGTCATAGGAACGAAAATGTGGCTCTCTTCCGGGCGACTGTCGAACTACCAGATGTCCAAACAGACCATCCGCACGCTGCAAGCCTGCATGACCATGCCAAAAATGTGTTCCTACTGTAGTGGCGTTAAATCTGATACATACAAAAACGTAACATGAAATGAAGACAATAATTTATTACGCTTGGGATAAGAAAAACATCGGAATAGTTTACATAAATGGATAACAAAAAAACATCGGAATAGTTTACATAAATGGATAACAAAAAAACATCGGAATAGTTTACATAAATGGATAACAAAAAAAACATCGGAATAGTTTACATAAATGGATAACAAAAAAACATCGGAATAGTTTGCATAAATGGATAACAAAAAAACATCGGAATAGTTTACATAAATGGATAACAAAAAAACATCGGAATAGTTTACATAAATGGATAACAAAAAAAAAACATCGAAATAGTTTACATAAATGGATAACAAAAAAACATCGGAATAGTTTACATAAATGGATAACAAAAAAACATCGGAATAGTTTACATAAATGGATAACAAAAAAACATCGGAATAGTTTACATAAATGGATAACAAAAAAACATCGGAATAGTTTACATAAATGGATAACAAAAAAACATCGGAATAGTTTGCATAAATGGATAACAAAAAAACATCGGAATAGTTTACATAAATGGATAACAAAAAAACATCGGAATAGTTTACATAAATGGATAACAAAAAAAAAACATCGGAATAGTTTACATAAATGGATAACATAAAAACATCGGAATAGTTTACATAAATGGATAACAAAAAAACATCGGAATAGTTTACATAAATGGATAACAAAAAAACATCGGAATAGTTTACATAAATGGATAACAAAAAAACATCGGAATAGTTTACATAAATGGATAACAAAAAAACATCGGAATAGTTTACATAAATGGATAACAAAAAAACATCGGAATAGTTTACATAAATGGATAACCAAAAACAATGCCAACTGAGGACTATTGTTCATTAAATCAATAAATGTTTATCAATATTTGACAAAATTGTTCCAAAGTTGCAGGGTGTTTTAACAACTTATGAAGGTGTATTTTCATTATTTTAGGCCACTTTTTTCAAGTCACTATGTACAATTTTAATAATTTTAAATAACTAGAAAATGTAACAAATTCTGTTCTGTATTAGTTCACAAGCGATGATCGTGATATTATCAGACGGGGTTACCTTGATGATGTAACTTGCGCTGTATTTGAATTTTAGTGAGAAAAAAGAACTGCACTGGCCATCAACTTCACTCTCTGGTTTCGAGCTACCTTGGACCAGTGGCAGGACATAAGTCAAGACGAATGGAGGTAACTCAAGATGACGGCACTTTGGTCCCACCTCTCTTGAGATCGGGGGTCGCTTGACAACTTGAAAAGTTAGATCACCCATTGTTTCTGTTCATCGCATTGACAGGAGTGCTTCACCCCTCGACCACAACGACCTCCAACTCTCCCCAGTAGCTTTTCTATAGCGTCGATAATTAATAATTTCTTCTAACGTCGTCTTGCTCTAAAACCAAGCTGCCTGTTGGTATATGTTCATGTAGCCTGTTTGTTTGGTGGAATACTATAAAAAAAACCATAAATGTAAAGCCCACAATGAATAAGTCTAGTCTACTTGTTTGTGAGCTCTGAAAATGGCATTAGGATGAGTGGGGGGGGGGGGGGGGGGGAGATTGTATCAGCTTTCTCCCCATCCCGAGAGTGCTGATGAAGGTGGACCGGGATCCTTCATGCCGTTTTGCAGACAACCAGTTTCTGATTCCAATCGTGTAGTTTTGTTACAAAGTGGGATCAGCAGACGATTGGAATGTTCATGAAGTCCCCCCAAAATCTCTCTCGCGCAGTCGTGCTGGTGCTGGAGTGGTCTGAGCTGATCAATCTGGGGTTCTCATACACTTTTGAGAACGTCAGGTCTCAAGAATAGGAGAGCGATGTCGAAGAGACCAACTGCTCAGGTAGCCACAGTAGAGATGATAAACAAAGGCTAAGACTGGATTCACACTGGATAACCATACTGTTGAAGGTGGGATCTCAGGCCTTGATGTATCGATCTAAAGCGGTTGAATCTGAGCCAACCTGCTGCTCTCCTGGGTACGATCTCCTTATCTTCTTCTTCTTCTGCGTACGCAGTCAGACAGTAACCATTATTTTTTCGAAAAAAGCGGCGGTCATCCTGAGGCTGTCGCCACTGCCATAGAGCTTGTCTTGCAGTTCCACTGGTAATGGCCACATCTGCTCTCTCTGATCCTCGTATGTCGGGCAGTTCTGCAGCAGATGTTCAGCGGTCATTTTACCGGTACCGCACGGGCATTCGTCGGTACACCCTATCTTCAATTTGTTGAATAGGTGGAACCTCAGTCTGTTGTGGCCAGTGCGAAGTCGGAAGACAACGACCTGCTCTCTTCGGTTCAACTGGTAATAGGCATCGTTTTTGGGATCTCCTTATCAATATTGTGGTTGTTGTATGCCCTGGCATTGTTAGACATACGTCCCGAGTAGTTTGCTGGGGTCTATGTGTATGACAAGGACAAGAATAGCACCACTGCCCCACAGAGAGCATATCGTAAGAGGCGACTAACTGTGTGACATGGCATAACACCGGCCATGGTTAGATGGTTTGTTAAGAGCAGCAAAGATTGCGCCTAATAGGCTGCGGATCTACTTTGCGCTAGTGTTTGAGTCTATTAAGATAGACTCGCACATCAGTTAACCACCCTCCATAGTGGAGTAATAAGCTGCTCGATCCTAGCCCGCTAAGTAAAAAATCCTTCTCCTGGCTACATCCAGCTCACATCAGAGATGGGACCTGCGCAGGGGCGTATGCCCCCCAGAAGTACAGGTCGACTAAGACATCTTTGGTGGGCTGATTTACCAGTTAGGATGCGAAAGATATTTCTCACTGGTTGATGGATCCTGCCATAGAAGAATAATTGTTGAGTCAGAAACTAATGAAGACTTGAGGAAGGGTAGTGCATGCCGATTGCCAGAGCAAATGGGGTCTCGTTGTCGGATCAAACCAGGACATGCCAACATTGGGATTGCTGGAGAGTGAATGTCGCAATCCTCGTATATTTATTAAATAACACAGCAGGAAAAAAAAGGTACATGCGTCTTAATTCACCCCAAATGAAAGAAAAACTCTTTTTAGCCCCGCATTTGCGGTAGTAACGTCACAGAATAGTCCACTTTTTAACTGTTGAGCGTTAACACTTTCTGCGAGAATAGACGAGAGTTTGTGCTTCCCCTTCGGCTTACTACCGCCCTCTTAGCCGTGAATTTCTTGTATTGAGTGTTAGGGTTAGGTTAGGTTTAGGTTAGGGTTAGAGTTGGGTTAGGGTAAGTAGGGTTAGCTTTTTTTCTACACTACTCTCTTTTTCTAAGCCTTTTCTGTTATATTTAATATAAATTATATCGACTTGTCCTCCCTTGAACCCGAAATGGAATGCGCCGTTACAGTCATCAGCTGTCAAATACGTATATGGCAACCCTAGGGAACTCTGTTTGGGGGTGAATTAAGACGCAAGTATAAAAAAACATGGGTGGTGTGGAAATAACTCACACATAGGTAAAGGCAGTGTGGGCAGGTATTGGACACTGTGTCACCATAGAGACGCCATCCATATAGGGAGACCCCTTCTGCAGTATCCCGTGCCAGTGAATGGTAGTTCCCTGGGCTCCTTCCATCTTGTTATGAACTCTGACCCGTATGATATCATTTTCACAAACCTGTGAATTTAGATGTTAATAATGAAATATCCGCGGGCGTGTTACCGGAGTCTCAAAGGTAAGTAAAGAATAGCTACACTGTAACCTGACTCAAATCGCATAAGAGGCGACAGACTCTTATAGCTTGGAGTGATCTCGAGGTAAGGTGTTCACCTTGGGTGCTGGAGGTAGCTGATTCAAATCACAGTAGAGACCAAGATTTCTTAACGTGGATTCGTCCCCTAAAAATTGTCCCTGATCTCAGAATAGTCAGTTCAGACACCCGTGTACTGTGGCGCGCACGTAAAAAAATCCCTTAAAATGAAACAGTAAGCTAAAAGAAAAACATCGACTCAAATTGTTCTAGGAATTCTCGCCCCCACTGAGAATATATCGCAAAAAGGGGACTGTATGACTATAACATCAGGTCTTGGTTATGTGGTTAGCAAAGCGGCATATAAGGCAACTGACAGGTTGCGTGGACTGACAACAGATAGATGGAATAGACGGGAGTTCTCCAATTTCAGTCAAATATTCTCAAGATGTCCGACTCATATAGCCTCTAACTGCAAAGACAAATTGCTAACGTCGCACGTTAGACCTAATTCGGAGCCGTCGCACGTTAGATCTAATTCGGAGCCGTCGCACGTTAGACCTAATTTGGAGCCGTCGCACAAGCTACAGGGTAATTCAGTAATAGGTCACAAACACATATATTAAAAAAAAATTTTGGGTTCGACTGTCAGTGAATAAGGATCAAAATGTGAGGTGTTGGCCACAACAGTACAGATAATAGCGGCGCTTGCACGGCTTAACAAAATCTGGCAAGATAAACGGTTAGCACTATGAACGAAAATCAGATTAATGCGTACGCTGGTTCTGTCAATATTTCTTTATGCTTGTGAGACATGGACAGTTACAGCTGACCTTCAGTGAAGGATACATGCCTTAAAGATCAGATGTTTCCGAAAACTTGTAAACATCACGTTCAAAGATTAAGTTACAAATGAGGAAATACTAGATAGAATTACAACAGCAATATGGCATTTTGAAGACCTCATAGCAACTGTCAAAAAAAAAGGAAATTCGCTTGGTACGGTCACATATCGAGATGATATGGTCTTGTAAATAGGATCCTCCACGGAAAAGTGCATGGCAGACGACGAAGAGGTTGTCCAAAAAGAGGTGGGATGACAACATAAGAGAATAGACCAATCTCCGACCAGAAGAGGCACAGGCAGCGGCCGCTGACAGAGAAGGATACCGTGGGGTTGTGAGGATGTCTTCAGGTGTGCCCCAATGACCTCACCGGTTACGGGATGAGCTGACCTGAGGTCGGTCACAAACTACTATGGAATAGCTGTTAAAAATGCAGTTAGTAGTGTTTATAGGTGGCAGCAGCATCCGTCTTTCTTGTTGCTTAACTTAACTTAACTTAACGTTTTTATACTGATTTAGAAGCTCACCAAAGTATGTAGACAACCAGTCACATCTACATTACCCTGCTCTAAAAACTATGCACATTCAATTTATTCTTAAATGCATTAACTATCTCTGCCATCTCCTGGGGTAATGCATTCCAAGCATTCACCACTCTCTGACTAAGAAAAATAATTCCTAATATCCAATCTGGTCCTTTCTTTAGTTAATTTATATATGTGTCCTCTTGTTCTCCTTGGTTGCTGTAAGTAGCAAGTGCTAGGTGTCGCATGCACA
Source organism: Ariolimax columbianus (assembly GCA_036924085.1). Lineage (NCBI taxonomy): Eukaryota > Metazoa > Mollusca > Gastropoda > Stylommatophora > Arionidae > Ariolimax > Ariolimax columbianus. Next base: position 44,634,624 of record JAVGWX010000021.1, read on the forward strand.
TGCGCAGCTGAGATTTAAAAAAAAAGACAATCACTGAACTGTTGTATTTGATTCAAAAAGACTTTCCGCAAGGGATATTCGTAAAAAAAATGCTCCATATTTACTATACTGTGAGAAGTGTAAATAACTGGGTAGCTACCTTTTTTCAAGGACAACTAAACATAGTTTATGAAGTCCGACTTAGTCGTCCTGTTCACATTGCAATAGAAGTATCCGTACGTTAGATGGCGGAGATGATTCAAGCTGACAGGCGAGTAAAGAGAGACATTGTTTGTATGGTTTAGCCTACAGCAGTATGCATGATCCCAAATTGACAGGAGATGTTTCACGAATGACGAACAGGTTAAACGCAAAGTGCAAATGCGTCTGAGACATCAGACCAGAAACGTCTAACTATTCAGTATTTAGTACATTTAAAAAGCGATAGAATAAGTGTATCGATGTTGGTGGAGATTATGTTCAGAATCAATGTATCGATGTTGGTGGAGATTATGTTGAGAATCAATGTATCGATGTTGGTGGAGATTATGTTGAGAATCAATGTATCGATGTTGGTGGAGATTATGTTGAGAATCAATGTATCGATGTTGGTGGAGATTATGTTGAGAATCAATGTATCGATGTTGGTGGAGATTATGTTGAGAATCAAGGGACAATGCAAGTATAATAATAAATGCTTGATTTAAAAAAAAAAGAAGATACATGTGACCTATTTACTGACTAAATCAAAGGCTACTATAGAAAACCAAAGTCAATCCGCAAACGTCTTTTCTAGGACTAACGAAGAAGAAGAAGAAAAAGAAAATGAACAAGAAGAGGACGAAGAAGTTGAATGAGAAGAAAGAGATATTTATTTGTCACATTTGATTTGTATGTGAATGGAGCGTGAATTAGGCGTCTATTTTTAATTGAATACTCTCTCTTTCTCTCTCTCTCTCTCTTTCTCTCTCATGTAAATACTTGTGTTTTTTTTTACATAACACTTCCTCCCGCTCTTCTGATGACGTTTTTTTTATGGATTGCCACTTAAAAATAGTTTTTGGTTCAACTGAAAGAAAGATAACGGGCAGTCCCACGAGAGAGACTATCACAGGGATGGTAGTGTTTATAATTTAACTATGCTAGGTCTACATATTTTACTAAGCGGATGTTGCCGAAACTCCTTCATGTCGTCTTGTTTTAAGTGACATAATAGTCAGGTACCCATTATTTACAGCTGAGTTTATTAGAGCGTGGCACATAAGGTCGATAGCTTTGCTGCAAGACATACAGACAATGTCAGGAATATCAATTGGTGGACAGAACATAAATAGTCTACGATATGCTGATGATATTGTATTGATAGTCCAGAATGAAACCGACTTGCAGGAAATGGAAAACACGGTAGTTCAGCAAAGTGAAAACAAAGGCCTCATTTTAAATAAAATATAAAAGAGAGGGGATGCAGTGACGAGGAATCCGGACTATCAAAAATGCTGCATCAAAACTAAGGAAACCGAATTGAGACAAGTTAATACGTTTCAATACCCAGGCAAATGCATAACATTAGATGGAAGACGCAATTACGTAATAAAATGCAGAATCATCATCATGTAACATGTCCATTGCAGAACGTCGCTCTCACAACAGCCGATCTGTAAGACTCTGAATCTCTAGCCAGAACGTCGCTCTCACAACAGCCGATCTGTCAGACTCTCGATCTCTAGCCAGAACGTCGCTCTCACAACAGCCGATCTCTAGCCAGAACGTCGCTCTCACAACAGCCGATCTGTAAGACTCTCGATCTCTAGCCAGAACGTCGCTCTCACAACAGCCGATCTCTAGCCAGAACGTCGCTCTCACAACAGCCGATCTGTATGACTTTTGATCTCTAGCCAGAACGTCGCTCTCACAACAGCCGATCTGTACGACTCTCGATCTCTAGCCAGAACGTCGCTCTCACAACAGCCGATCTGTAAGACTCTCCATCTCTAGCAAGAACGTCGCTCTCACAACAGCCGATCTGTAAGACTCTCCATCTCTAGCCAGAACGTCGCACTCACAACAGCCGATCTGTAAAACTCTCGATCTGTAGTCAGAACGTCGCTCTCACAACAGCCGATCTGTACGACTCTCGATCTCTAGCCAGAACGTCGCTCTCACAACAGCCGATCTGTAAGACTCTCCATCTCTAGCAAGAACGTCGCTCTCACAACAGCCGATCTGTAAGACTCTCCATCTCTAGCCAGAACGTCGCACTCACAACAGCCGATCTGTAAAACTCTCGATCTGTAGTCAGAACGTCGCTCTCACAATAGCCGATCTGTAAGACTCTCGATCTCTAGCCAGAACGTCGCTCTCACAACAGCCGATCTGTAAGACTCTCCATCTCTAGCCATAACTCCCACAATCACAACAGCCGATCTGTAAGACTCTCGATCTCTAGCCAGAACGTCGCTCTCACAACAGCCGATCTGTAAGACTCTCAATCTCTAACCACAACTCTCGCCTCTGTCGATGTCATCTTCAGGACTTCCATGATGGCGTGCGTCTATCTTCTCCTCGGTCTGCCTGTGCCCCGCTTTCCAGGCACCATACACTCCAGTATCGTTCTCTTCAGACTATTATGATATTTGATGTGGCTAAAATCTTAACTTTCTAGACACGATATGGTTTACTAACCAATTTTTCCCGATGTATATTTATTGTAGGATATCTGCATTTTTCCTTTTCGCTATCCATGGTATTTTGAGCACCCTTCTGTAGCATTTTAGTTGAAAACATTAAACTCTTTTCTTTTTGTGTGGTGATTCACGTCTCATATCCGTACGTTGCCACCGGCAAGATGCAAGTTTGTTATGTCCATCATTTTGTTACAGTTTTGCCATTAGTTTCTCATGTTATTCAACCTCTGCATTGTCTAAGCCATTCTTCGCCTGACTTCCTTCAGGCAATCTCCATTGTTGCTTATAATTGAGCCGCCCAGGTGCTCAAAACTTTTCACTTTCTCAATTTCCTGTTGTTCTAGAATAACTTTAGGTTTAGTCATTGCTTTGTCTGTGCTCATTATTTTGGTTTCACTTATATTAAGGTATAGATTATGGTCTTCGCTGTGTTGTTTTACAGACAGGATAAATCGTTCCGGTCACATAACCCTCTTTGAGAGAACAACTGTATCATCTGCATATCTGAGCTCTGGTATTTCGTTCCCATCGATTGTTAATGGCTCGAACTTGCCATAATTTCTATAGTTTTTGACGTTTCTCATTATAGATTCAGCATGAATATTGAATAGACAAGGGGATAGTATGTATCCCTGTCCTACACCATTTTGAACCCTGAACCAGTCTGACGTTTCGTTTTGCCGAATAACAAAACAGAATCGGTCTTCTGGACAATCAAGGAAATATTGTACAACAAATCCTTGTCGCTGGAACTGAGAAAGAGAGTCCTTGGATGTTACATGGAACCAGTACTGACAGTTGGCAATGAATCATGGATAATCAGCAAGCAAAAGCATAGATCTTTGGAAGCAAGGATGATTTGGTTTTACAGAAGAATGCTGCGGATCCAAAGACTAATTATACAGTTCTCGAAGAGGCACAAGCACAAAGACAACTCATTGCAAAGATTAGAATAAGATAGTCATCCTTTTTCAAGCAATTTATGAGAAGAGGCGGCTTGGAGTACGCTGTGACAACGGCAAAGATAGCAAGAAAGAGAGACAGAGGAAGACAGAGAGTGAGAAAATGTTGGACAGCCTGAGAGCATGTCAAGGGCGAAATAAACAACAGAGTTGGTAAACGACACACTTGATAGATCACCAACGCCAATCGGCAGGGCACCTAATGATGATGATACTTAAAGACGATAACTTAAGTGTATATAAAGAAATCAGCGGACAGTTAGCATTGACATCTCCATAGACTCTCTACCAAAGGTTTTTCTGTCCATACATTAATCGAGAGCATTCAAATCTCAAGTCGCAATCGGTTTGAGAAAAAAAAAAAAAAAATAAAGTTTGCTTTTCCGTCAATCTCGTTGTTGTCGTTTGACCTCTGCCGTGACCATGTGCTGCAGGTCGAAACCACAACTGTAAATGCTCTATAAAGGCTTCTCCGTGAAAGGGCCGGCTGTTAGTTTTAACTGTCTTGGGGCGAAAAGGTGAAACATCATTAGACCTTCCTTTCTGTCTAGTTCGTGGTACTACCCCTTGGATAAATAAATACCTGTTGCGGTACTGGTGAAGGTTAAATATCGATAAAAACACATTTAGGGAATGACTCATGGACCGCAGCAGAACAAAAACAAAACGACACCCAATCGCCTCAAGGTACGGCTGTTAACTTGAGCCGCTAATTTTACACTTTTTTCTTCTTCTTCTTCTTTTTCTTCTTCTTCTTCTTGTTCTTCTTCTTCGTTCGTTCTCAAACAATCGTTACCACACTCTGAAAAGGGATGTGCAAGTAGCAGGATGTAGAACGAAAAACGAAATTCGTTGTATTGTAGTTTACAGCTTGACTGCGAAACTGTCACATTTTGGTCTGACACATCCAACCTCAGCATGACATTGTTTGCGTAGGTTTAGCGTTCCCTCTTCGACCTCTTCTTCTTAGCCAGGCTACCATGCTGCAGCCTGTTAATCAGGATCACCACGGTGAGTGGGGAAAGTTCTTGGCAGCTCTGGGTCGCTTGCCCTGACTCCAGCAGCCAGCTTTGCGTCACTTACAGCTACAGCTCATGTACTTCTCACCATCCTGATCGCTCATTTTACCCAATGTTTTATTTGGTTTGTGTGATTTTATAGTTGTTCTCTTTCCTTCTTTGTCATTGAGAAATACATTTTGACTGCAACGTTAGTGTCGTTTGATTATTGGTCACCGAGCCATTACCTATGTTTGTTCTTATCGACTATTTCTGTTGAATACAATCTTGGTTAGCCCGTTAGATGGTAACAGATGACCAAACTGTTGTTGTTTGTTCATATTTTCTGAAGAGGACCACATTGTCATCTGTCAATCCTATAGTGGGTTTAGAGGTGGCTGATCAAATCAATCGAAGAGGGCCACATTGTATCTGTCAATCCTAAAGTGGGTTCGGAGGTGAGGTGGCTGATCAAATCAATCAAAGAGGGCAACATTGTCATCTGTCAATCCTAGAGTGGGTTCGGGCGGTGAGGTGGCTGATCAAATCAATCGAAGAGGGCAACATTGTCTTTTTTTGTTTTGTTTTTTTGCTTAGATATTTGCCTCACTAGTTTCTACTGGCGGAGGCACGCCATTTTTCACCCCAGACCGTAGTCCATTGGGCGATATCAGGACGCATAAACCAGTGCTTAGATGCATGTGTGCGTCTGTATGTACCTATGCTAGGTTTGTGCGCTCTCAGAAGCTAGCCCAACCAAAGTGCAATGGAAGGGCCTCACCATGAGGGCGCGTGTGAAAGTTGTGCAAGGGTGTGACTGTAGGACAGAGTCAAATGAAACAGAGTGAGGTAAGAGAAGAGAGAGAGGAGTTGCCCCCAGGGTGAGCCCTGTCTGTCTGGGCAACATTGTTATCTGCCAATCCTAGAGTGGGTTCGGAGGTGGCTGATCAAATCAATCAGAGCCCGAAAATGTATGTCAAAACCATGGCTGAGACGGAGGCAACTTGTCTCTTTCCTTTCGCGTGGAACGTCTCGGTGCAGCTTTCTGGATAGTATCCGCTCCATATGCGCAGTGCCAGCGGAGATTTTACTACGTCTGCAGAGAGATCTGCAGCAACGCTTTTGCAGCTTGCATGTTAATACAATAACCATTCTACCTTTACATGTTCCAGAATGATGTCGAAGTGTATGTAAACCATGCGATTACAACATTCAAGCAATAGGATTGAAATTTAAAAACTAAAAAAAAAACCCAATTATTTTTAAATATATTAAAAATAACGATCAATGAAAAATAACTAAGTCAAATGTCAGCTCACGTGAATAGAAGGACCAGGCATCATCCTGTTGACCGTGATGATACCCCTGAGACCGCCATCAGCAGCTACACAGTGTGGCCTTGAACACGAGTCAGGGTTATGAGGGCAGCTGAAATGTAGTTTAGTTAACGTATGCAGTTGACAAGATGACTTTTGTTGTTGTTTAATGGCCACAATGAGTTAGTTTATCCCTTTGTGCGGGTAGGAAGACTAACGACTGGTCAGGCAAAATATACTTATCATACATGTTAATTAGGGTCAGGCAAAACATACTGGACAATACCCTCACTTTGGCTTTCTCGTAGCCCTTCCCGGAAACTGGCTGTTCTCATGCAGCCTAACTAACAAGGTGAGGGATCGACATGATCCCCGTAGTAATGAGTGACACGCAGATGAAGCCAAGCGTAGCACATCCGCCTGGAGGACCCCGGTCTACCTTTATCAGCACGTTCGGGATGTAAGGAAAGCTACTGCAACCCGCCACTTAATGCCCTTTTCAGGGCCCACAAAAGAGTAATCTACCCATTGTGGGCATTTGCAAACAACGGAAACAACGACAACAACCGCTTTGTGCGCCACGAAAATGACGTTAAGTGGCGGGTTGCAGTAGCTTTCCTCACATTCCGAGCATGCAGAAGAAGCTATACTGCGGTCCTCTAGGTGGTTGTGCTATGCTTGCTTTCATATTCGCTTACTTAAATTACTCGTCATCATCATCATCATGTGGCATGTCCTTTATAGAACGTCGCTCCCATCACAGTCTGTCTGAAAGAAACTCTTTCTCTTGTAAAAACTCTAGCCTCCGCCACAGTCATACCCAGGCATTCCTGGATAACTTGGTGCCATCGTCTTGTTGGCCTACCCCTTCCTCTTTTGCCTGGCACCATACCTTCCATCACTGTTCTCTCGAGACCGTTGTGTCTCTTGATGTGACCAAAGTATTTGCAATTTCTGGCCTTAACGGAATTGATAAACCAGTCCTCCTCTATGCTCAACTCTTGCCGAATGTCTACATTCGTCTTTTTCTCTGTCCAGGGTATTCTGAGGATCTTTCTGTAACATTTTGACTCGAAGGATTCGATTCATTGTCTGGAAGTTTTGGTAATTGTCCATGATTCGCAGCCATAAGCTGCCACAGGAAAAACACAGGTTCTCAAGACATTTGCATTTATCATTTTGTTGGAACTCTGCCATAATTACTAGTTAAGCAATATTGCTGACAATATTACTAGCATCGTCTATACACCGCCCGTTTTCATAGAGATATCATGCTTTAAAAACAACGTTTTAGTATCCTCAGTAGCGCACTTCTCAAGGAGTAGTTCATTTACAAGTAAACAACGGGTTGCTAAGGAAGAAGAAGGTGTGCTGACGTCAGACACAAGTAGTGAAACCTTCAACTCTGATCTGTACTGATCAGGAAAGAGATGGCCAATGCCAACCCAAGAACCATCAGCTTAGACCTTTCCATCGACAGTATGACTACCGGGGGGGGGGGGGGGGGTGGGGGATGGAGGGAGTCAGGGGGTGAAGGGTAAACGACGAAGAAATAAATATTTATTACTCACTAATAATAAACCTTTGTGTTCATTTTCAGCTGTACTCTTTCATTTTGAACGACATTACATAATAAATTGAAGTCGGATTTGTCGGACCGAAAGGTGCAAATATCGCAGTCAATCTGTAAACTAGTGTCACAACACATTCCGTTCTCTGGACTACATCCAGCTACTTCCAAAGCCCTGTTCAGGGCTTGGTAGATTGAGATTGAGAACGAACACAGAAGAAGAAGAAGAAGAAGAAGAAGAAGAAGATTCTCCCACCTTACACCCCAAGTACTAACGTCTCGTCACCCATATTTTGAGAACCTATGGGAACAATTTCTCTTTATGAGCTGTTTCCCTGGAAATTTTAATGAGGTGAATTCAGTTTTCTTTGTCAACAAATGATGGCTGTTCAATATGAAATGTTTGACCTGATCCAGGAGCTATTCGCCCAGCATAATGGGATGTTTTTATCTTTTCTTGAAAAGAAACTATAATTAATCTTTAAAAAAGGTGGTTTAAAGGTAAGAGGTTGGCCTCGGGTGTTGGAGGTCTTCAAATCACGGTGGAGACAAGGAAAATCCCTTAGAACTTAAAAGTAACGGCCCTAAATAGTAATGGATGTAGAGGGATTCGCTGCTACTCAATGTTTCGAAAAAATGGCATTTTGGCTTGGTTCGTTCTCATTCTCCCGCTACCAAACACTGAAAGATCTTAAGTAGCAGAATGTAGTCAAGAGAACTGAATGCGTTTTATCGTAGTTTACAGCTTGACTGCAATATTTCCACCTATCGGTCCAACACATCCGACTTCGGCAAGCATTTTTTGAGTACCGAGTTAGCATTCCCTCTTCGAACCCTTCTCCTTAGTCAGTCTGCCCTGCTGCAGCCTGTTATCCAGGATCACCGCGTGGAGGTGTAGAAGGGTCTTTTCAGCTCTGGTTTGCTGGCCCTGACGCTAACAGTCAGCTATGGGTCGCTGACCACTGCTTCTCAGTATCTTGCTCCCAAAATGGCATCTTAACTTTGTAGTAGTCATCAGGACCATTTAACCTGTTCAATGATATTGTTGTTGGTCATTGTAGAAAATTTGGGAAAAGTCGCCAGAAACAAGCAGCCCTTGCAGAAGGTCTTAAGTAAAGAATAAATAAATTGACATTTATATCATGTGTATTTATGGTTTTATAACTTTTATGTTTGATTTTATACATTAAGTATCATTACGTAAACAATCATCTGCGGGTGTGGGGATGGCGTGGGCTTGTAGTTAAGTGGCACGGCTCACAATTCAAAGGTGCTGGGTTTGATCCCCATCACAGCACCGGCCGTTACCACGGGGATGCAAACCCTTAGAAATTGCAGGAGGAAGCAAACCCTTACATAAAATGTAGGCTGAAGTTGGATGCACTGGGCCGACAGACGCAAAATAGAAACCATTGTGCAACGCACGCCGACTTGTAGATTAGAGAAATAAGGCGAACGAAAAAAAAAAAAAATCTGCGGGTGTGAAACGGATTAATCCAACTGACATTATTTTTGTGTGGAAACATTCATTCAGTGTTCGTGCAAATCCCGATTAGAACAGCCTATTACAACAAACTGTGTACGGATAACGATGTTGTACTGAAATAATTTTAATCTTCTTAATCTTAATCAATCCAGCGCATGAGCTGCAGTGGTCAGCGACCCATAGCTGACTGCGAGCGTCAGGTCAAGCGAACCAGAGCTGCCAAGACCCTTCTACACCTCCACAAGGTGATCCTGGATAACAGGATGGTACAGGGCGGACTGGTTAAGTAGAAGGGATCGACGAGAGAATGATAACACGGTTAACAAAATGCTTGCTTAAGTTGGATGTGTTGGACCGAAAGGTGCAAATATCGCAGTCAAGCTGTAAACTACGACACAACGCATTCCGTTTTCTCGACTACATTCTGCTACTTAAGCTCTTTCAGGGTTTGGTAGCGGGAGATTGAGAAAGAACGAACGAAGCCAAGCCAAAGCCAAGTCAAACCAAGCCAAGCCAAACCAAGCCAAGCCAAACCAAGCCAAGCCAAAGCCAAGCCAAGCCAAGCCAAGCCAAACTAAGCCAAACCAAGCCAAGCCAAGCCAATCTTAATCAATCCGTTCATCAACAAGGTAGTTGACCTTGAGCGAGTTCCAACTATGTTTGCATACATTGTGACCCCGCGACGAGTTGACCAATAAATGAGCAGTTTATTCGATATAGGGTCACGAATGTTGTTGTTCCTGTATCTTGTCATCTGGTGGTCCGAAGAGACCATAGAGCAGTTGTGGAACTTTGGAGTTCGTCTTTCCTTCATGTGATGTGGACAGTCCATCGATGTTTTGAATGGTTTATATGCTGTTGAATGTCTTTGACTTGAGACATTCTTTGGATGTCAATGCTGTGAAGGTCCTTCTGTCGCTGTTGTGAAGGTCCTTCTGTCGCTGTTGTGATAGTCCCTCTGTCGTTGTTGTGAAAGTCCTTCTGTCGCTGTTGTGAAGGTCCTTCTGTCGTTTTTATGAAAGTCCCTCTGTCGTTGTTGGGAAAGTCCTTCTGTCGCTGTTGTGAAAGTCCTTCTGTCGTTGTTGTGAAAGTCCTTCTGTCGGTGTTGTGAAAGTCCCTCTGTTGCTGTTGTGAAAGTCCCTCTATCGCTGTTGTAAAATCCCCTCTGTCGCTGGTGTGAAAGACCCTCTGTTGTGAAAGTCCCTCTGTCGCTGTTGTGAAAGTCCCTCTGTCGCTGTTGTGAAAGTCCCTCTGTCGCTGTTGTGAAAGTCCCTCTGTCGCTGTTGTGAAAGTCCCTCTGTCACTGGTGTGAAAGTCCCTCTGTCGCTGGTGTGAAAGTCCCTCTGTCGCTGTTGTGAAAGTTCCTCTATCGCTGTTGTGAAAACCTCTACTCGCTGTTGCCGGATTGTCTGACCTACAAGACCGCATTCAACTGAGACTTGTGTTGTCCATAGCTGGTTCTCAAATTCTTTCGTTAGTGGTCATGTTTCGCTGCCGTAACACAGTGTCGTCAAAACAGCTGAGTCGAATATGTAATAATAATAATAATAATAACAATAATAATAATATTAATAATAATAATAATAATAATTAGTATTACATGTTAAGCAGGAAAATATAATGAGCAGTTCACAAAGTACTCACTCCCAGCATGCCTTGGTCAGAGTATGGTAGAATTCCACTAAGAAGTTGTAGTCACATATCATGCGCTCAACGCCATCTTCACACTTCCGGTTGCAAGGGTGGTTTCTGTAGTCTGTAAGAGAGGATAATGCCATTCAAAGTTCTTTCATTTGCCATACCGATGTGTAAACCCATGTATCTCAAACAGGTGAATCTAACAGGCAAAACAAGTCTTATTTTATTGTCCAGCAATGTTATTAACATTAAAATATGAGTTATTATTTGAGTGACTATTTTCTATCTCCTTCATGTACATGTCCCGTGAACCAATCCTTTCCTAAAGCAGTTCTACTCTATGACATTTGTTGTTGAAGTACTTTCCAACTGGGTCGACTCGCTCGAACTCAGAGACAACATCCATGATGCTACAGACCGGGAACGTATCACCCTCTGGTCCACCGTCCCCCAAGA
>JAVGWX010000021.1:44650712-44661615 GCA_036924085.1 Ariolimax columbianus
TGTTCTTGTTTTTCTTCTTGTTCTGGTTTTTCTTCTTGTTCTTGTTTTTCTTCTTGTTCTGGTTTTTCTTCTTGTTCTGGTTTTTCTTCTTGTTCTTGTTTTTCTTCTTGTTCTTGTTTTTCTTCTTGTTCTTGTTTTTCTTCTTGTTCTTGTTTTTCTTCTTGTTCTTGTTTTTCTTCTTGTTCTGGTTTTTCCTCTTGTTCTTGTTTTTCTTCTTGTTCTGGTTTTTCTTCTTGTTCTTGTTTTTCTTCTTGTTCTGGTTTTTCTTCTTGTTCTTGTTTTTCTTCTTGTTCTGGTTTTTCTTCTTGTTCTTGTTTTTCTTCTTGTTCTGGTTTTTCTTCTTGTTCTTGTTTTTCTTCTTGTTCTTGTTTTTCTTCTTGTTCTTGTTTTTCTTCTTGTTCTGGTTTTTCTTCTTGTTCTTGTTTTTCTTCTTGTTCTTGTTTTTCTTCTTGTTCTGGTTTTTCTTCTTGTTCTTGTTTTTCTTCTTGTTCTTGTTTTTCTTCTTGTTCTTGTTTTTCTTCTTGTTCTGGTTTTTCTTCTTGTTCTTGTTTTTCTTCTTGTTATGGTTTTTCTTCTTGTTCTTGTTTTTCTTCTTGTTCTGGTTTTTCTTCTTGTTCTTGTTTTTCTTCTTGTTCTGGTTTTTCTTCTTGTTCTTGTTTTTCTTCTTGTTCTGGTTTTTCTTCTTGTTCTTGTTTTTCTTCTTGTTCTGGTTTTTCTTCTTGTTCTGGTTTTTCTTCTTGTTCTGGTTTTTCTTCTTGTTCTTGTTTTTCTTCTTGTTCTGGTTTTTCTTCTTGTTCTGGTTTTTCTTCTTGTTCTGGTTTTTCTTCTTGTTCTGGTTTTTCTTCTTGTTCTGGTTTTTCTTCTTGTTCTGGTTTTTCTTCTTGTTCTTGTTTTTCTTCTTGTTCTTGTTTTTCTTCTTGTTCTTGTTTTTCTTCTTGTTCTGGTTTTTCTTCTTGTTCTTGTTTTTCTTCTTGTTCTGGTTTTTCTTCTTGTTCTTGTTTTTCTTCTTGTTCTGGTTTTTCTTCTTGTTCTTGTTTTTCTTCTTGTTCTTGTTTTTCTTCTTGTTCTTGTTTTTCTTCTTGTTCTGGTTTTTCTTCTTGTTCTTGTTTTTCTTCTTGTTCTGGTTTTTCTTCTTGTTCTGGTTTTTCTTCTTGTTCTGGTTTTTCTTCTTGTTCTTGTTTTTCTTCTTGTTCTGGTTTTTCTTCTTGTTCTGGTTTTTCTTCTTGTTCTGGTTTTTCTTCTTGTTCTGGTTTTTCTTCTTGTTCTTGTTTTTCTTCTTGTTCTTGTTTTTCTTCTTGTTCTGGTTTTTCTTCTTGTTCTTGTTTTTCTTCTTGTTCTGGTTTTTCTTCTTGTTCTGGTTTTTCTTCTTGTTCTGGTTTTTCTTCTTGTTCTTGTTTTTCTTCTTGTTCTGGTTTTTCTTCTTGTTCTTGTTTTTCTTCTTGTTCTTGTTTTTCTTCTTGTTCTGGTTTTTCTTCTTGTTCTGGTTTTTCTTCTTGTTCTGGTTTTTCTTCTTGTTCTTGTTTTTCTTCTTGTTCTTGTTTTTCTTCTTGTTCTGGTTTTTCTTCTTGTTCTTGTTTTTCTTCTTGTTCTGGTTTTTCTTCTTGTTCTTGTTTTTCTTCTTGTTCTTGTTTTTCTTCTTGTTCTTGTTTTTCTTCTTGTTCTGGTTTTTCTTCTTGTTCTTGTTTTTCTTCTTGTTCTTGTTTTTCTTCTTGTTCTTGTTTTTCTTCTTGTTCTGGTTTTTCTTCTTGTTCTTGTTTTTCTTCTTGTTCTGGTTTTTCTTCTTGTTCTGGTTTTTCTTCTTGTTCTTGTTTTTCTTCTTGTTCTTGTTTTTCTTCTTGTTCTTGTTTTTCTTCTTGTTCTGGTTTTTCTTCTTGTTCTTGTTTTTCTTCTTGTTCTTGTTTTTCTTCTTGTTCTGGTTTTTCTTCTTGTTCTTGTTTTTCTTCTTGTTCTGGTTTTTTTGCAGCTGCTTCTTGTTTTCTTCTTTTTCTTCTTCTACTTCTTTTTTCTCTTTTTCTTCTTCTACTTCTTTTTTCTCTTTTTCTTCAGCGTTCGTTGTCAATTTTCCGCTACCAAGTTCTGAACATGACTTTGGAAATAGCAGGATGTAGTCCGGAGAATGGAATGCGTTGTTTTGCTAGTTTACAGCGAGACTGAGATATTTGCACCTCTCGGTCCGACACACCCGTCTTCAGCAAGGCTTGTTGCACTTATATTGTCTTTCATTTATCAACACAATTTGCATCAGCACTGACACACGCATTCCACCACTTTATCTGCGCAGTAAATCCTGCAGTGTAGAGGTCTTTGGTCTCTGTCTCAGTCAAATTTACATTTCACATTCAAACTCTTCGCCATTCACGAAGCATTTCCCAGTAAGGCGCGGGTCATACATTATGATGTAGGCTAAACCCTGCAAACACACCGTTGCAGTCCGTACACTGCCTACCTCTACCCGCCTAAGCTCTAAGCATCTCCACCACCTTCTGCATAAATGCTTCTGCTGCAATCTGAACAAGACGACCAGGTCGGGCTTCATCAGCAACTGTCCTTGAGAAAGATTATCGACGCAGTAATGCGCCGTCTTTCGCGGCAAACACTTCTCTTAATATTCAGGGAGCATTATGAATATAATTTGCAGAAATTACTGTGATAGATAAACAGGTGCTGGCAACAATACAAACAAACATGGTTAACACGCAGTGCTGGAGGAAAAAACTGGCTATTGACAAGTTTTTTAAATGTAGGTCTTTGAGAAAATTGAGCATATCTCTTATGGAATAATCTTTGAGTTTAATCTTGTTAGAGGGGGACGGCATGGGCTAGTGGTTAAGTGATACGACTCACAAATAGCAGGTGCTGGGCTCGATCCCCATCACATCACCAGCCGTTACCTCGTAGAAGCAAACCCTTAGAAAATGCAGGTGGAAGCAGACCCTCGCATAAAATGGATGCTGAAGTCGGATGCACTGGGCAGACAGGCGCAAAATAAAACCACAGTGTGACGCACACCGCCTTAGGGATTAGAGAAATAAGAAGAACAAAAAATAAAATAATTGTTAGAGATAGTTTTCGTTTCACTAATGCCGTTGCGACTCGTATAATGCTTAAAGTCGTTTGTCCAGCGTCTTGTGCGATGCGTCCGTCTTGTGCGATGCGTCCGTCTTGTGCGATGCGTCCGTCTTGTGCGATGCGTCCGTCTTGTGCGATGCGTCCGTCTTGTGCGATGCGTCCGTCTTGTGCGATGCGTCCGTCTTGTGCGATGCGTCCGTCTTGTGCGATGCGTCCGTCTCGTGCGATGCGTCCGTCTTGTGCGATGCGTCCGTCTTGTGCGATGCGTCCGTCTTGTGCGATGCGTCCGTCTTGTGCGATGCGTCCGTCTCGTTGCACTTTCGCTCTAATGTCGTCTATCTCCCTGCCTCGCGGCTGATCTACTATCCTGTAGTCAGATATACCAACGTTGAAAGCCATCAGTGGAAGTTGATGAGGATGCATGCTCGTGAGATGACCGAATTCAACGTTTCTTGTGCCTGGAAATATACTCTGCACAAGACGTAGTGCCGAACATACTTTGAATGTCTTAGTTTCGCATTATATCTTTCCTGGTAACACTTATGGTCTTTCTCAAACATCTCATTTGGGGGATCAAGATGCTGAGCAGCGCATTAGCTGCAATGATCAGCGACCCATAGCTGACTGCTAGCGTCAGGGCCAGCGAACCAGAGCTGCCAAGACACTTCTACACCTCCACGCGGTGATCCTAGATAACAGGCTGCAGCAGTGCAGACTGGCTAAGGAGAAGGGATCAAATAGGGAATGCTAACCCGGTACTAAAATAATGCTTGCTGAAGTCGGATGTGTTGAACCGAAAGGTGCAAATATTGCAGTCAAGCTGTAAACTACAACACAACGCATTCCGTTCTCTGGACTACAGTCTGCCACGTAAGCCCTTTCAGTGTTTGGTAGCGGGAGATTGAGAACGAACGAAGCCAAGCCAAGCCAATATGACCGAACCAGCGTTTTTTGTGCCTGGAAATATACTCTGCACAAGACGTAGTGCCGAACATACTTTGAATGTCTCAGTTTCGCATTCTATCTTTCCTGGTAACACTTATGGTCTTTCTCAAACATCTCATTTCACACGTCGAGATTATGCTCAGACGCGACTTGGACAGAGGCCCTGTTTGGCATTGGTAGCACTGAGTTCACATATTTAAATTGTTTATCAGACGCTGCTTTGTTGCCAAATTAATGCTCAGGTGCCGAAGCACAGGTTTTTGAGTACCTCGCCTCAATTAAAACCAACAATGGAGATTGCCCGAAGGAAGTCAGACGGAGAATGACTATAGCGACGCAATGCTTTAATAAAATGAGAAACTTATGACAGAACACTAATACATTTTTTGTTTGTTTTTTTTTGGTTTTGTTTACGTTCATCTTATTTCTCAAGTCCCCCAAAAGGCGGTGTGCGTTGCACTGTAGTTTTTATTTTGCGCTTGTCGGCCCAGTGCACCCGACTTCAGCATGTCTTATAACATGAAAACATAACAATCATGCATACTTGCATCTTCCCGGTGGCGACGTACACCACGACACAAACACTTGAGAAAAGGATTGAATCTTTTGAACTAACATGTTAAAGAAGGGTGCTGAAAATACCATGGATAGCGAAAAGGAAAAACAAGATATCTTAAATGAGCTGGATATCGATGAACATTGGTTAGTAAACGATGTCATGTCCAATAGGCTGAAATATTTTGGTTACAGCAAAACGCCATAATGGCCTGGAGAGAACGATATTGGAGGGTATGGTGCATGGAAAGCGACGCAGGGGCATATTGAGGAGAAGATGGACACAAGACATCACGGAGGTTCTGAAGATGATAGCCGGAGAGGCAGGAGTTCTGGTTATAAATTGATAGTTTTACAAATCGGCTTTTTCAGAGCGCCGTTCAGCAGCTGATGATGATGATGAGTTGCTAACAGATCTCGATATAGAGCAGGAGTTGAAGTACTTGGACAGTGTTTTCACACATGGCGGAGGTTTAGATAGAGAGATTCAGATCAGGTGCCAAAAAGCAAATGCAATTGCATACCAGCTGTCACCATTATTGGAACACCCTAACATAAACATGTCCTAAATAAGAATGCTAATCAACAGTATATTCAGGCCAACCCTCTGTTACCAGTGTCAAACATGGACTTTAACCAAAACTCTAGAGAGAAAGATCACGACATGTGAGATGAGATGCCTCCAGAAAACAATCAACGTAACCAGGAGAGACAGAATGCGGAATGGAGATGTGAGAAGTATAGTTGAAGCAAGACCCTACTCTGAATATATTGATGAAAAGAGAATCAAGTGGTACCTAATGAGAATGCTTCCTGACCAATTACCCATGTGCGCCTATAACGGAAGACGTTCGGGTTTTCGTATTTGTCGCAGACCCACAACTAGATAAATAGGAAATGTTGCGGATATTCTAAATCGTCGTAGGAGGATGACTTCTTCAGCGACGCGTCTCGCCCTGGATAAAAAAACTGTGGTTCCCCACGGCGCCTCACGACACAAATGGGTACGGCAAGACAAGACTAGACAAGTAATACATAAATAAGTAATAATGTTGTAAATTACTAGATATGGAATACATGAATTTTCTTGTGTTTTGCTATACTAAATCAATTTTAGTGTTGTGTATGTTGAAATTGTTGTGAAAATGATAATAAAGTGGAAAGGGAGATATGCCGATATACGACAGAGTAAGTTTAGTGTAAGAAAGCGTTCTGCTAGATTTAGTTAGATAGAGGACTCCCACGCGAACATTCCCTGTTCACAATGTCCGAAGTCTTTCCAGACTCGCATGTGAATCTACTGTTCCATTTGATCCCATCGACAGACCAAACATATTCCAAATGAATGAATAGAGAGAGTGTGCTCCATCATCCGTAATTAACGAATAATACAAGGTAATTCTTTGTCTCCTTTTCTTCTTAATTCTTCTTCTTCTTTTTATTCTTCTTCATAATGCTGTTTACTAACCAAACATGGTTAATATTGAGATCCTTTAAGAACTTATGGGCTATGTTAACTATCCTCGGTATTCTGAGAACGTGTCAGTCGCATTTATCTCGAAGAATTCAGTCTTCTTCCGTAATGTTTAGCTGCTTGTCCATATTTCACATCCTTATGTTGACACGGGTGAAGATGCAAATTCTCTGAATTTTTATTAAAGATTTGCGATGACTTCCTAATTTTATTTAACATTCACTTTGCAATAGCTTCTCTTATGGTTGAAAGTCTTCATTGTCGCTTATAATTGAGCCGAGAAATTAAAAACCTGACATTTCGACTTCTTCCTTTTCTATTGTAATTTGAGTCTACATTTTACTTTTCTAATTGGCGGTCATTTCACGCATCGAACACCGACAATATCTTTTCTATTTTTGGGTGGACACGTTATGACAAGAGTAAAATTGAAGTACGTTATAATAACGTATTGGGAAAGACGAAAGGAGAGTAGCTAAGATCAGAAACGCGTTGAACTGTTCAGCCTCAAGACACAAGAGCGGGCTAAACAAAATAGATCAACCCGCTTCGCTAATATTGATTGGAGCTATTCAGTGGCATGGCTGGGTTGGTCTCGGTCTTGTGCGCCGCTAGTACAAAGTGGTTCCCAAGTTAAAGTTAGTAGGGCCACTGTTTTATTCTTAATATATGTCACAAGATGTGATTAGGAAAGGTTGTGCGAGGGGCTAGCATTCTCACCATGTAAAAACCATTGTTACCGAAACCACATTGTAAACAAATAGTTTGGGATTTCTCTAAAGCAAGTAGGAAATAGAAAATAATTCATATAACCGACTTCAATCCGAATGATCGTCGGGGTCTTTGTGTACGACAAGGACACGAATATCTCCACTGCCCCACGGAGAGAATGTCGTAAGAGGCTACCAACTGTGTGACATGGCATAACACCGGCTTAATGTTTAAGTCTATTAAAATTGACTCGCCCATCGGTAAACCACCCTCTGCAGCACTGGTCCCAACGCAACGGAGTAATAAGCTGCTCGAGACTAGCTCGCTAACCATATCCTTCTCCGGCTACATATAGTTTAGCCATAAGTTGGGATCCACACAAGGCCATCTGTCCTGTAGAAGTACATGTCGGCCAAGGCTAAGACTTCATGACACCTTAACGGCCCCCATTTGTTCAGTCCCTTCCCTTGCCCAAAGTGCCAACCACACAGTACGAACTCCGTTGCGCCCTCCTTTGACAATTTCTCCGTTAATTCGTCAGGTACCCATTCCCATCCGAGTTGACTGATAGAAGCGGTCACGTCATTACAACAAGTACAAGTATATTTGTTTTTATAAAAACTACTTTTTTCGGTAGCAGCTTTTGAATGACCTGTCCAGGACCCCTTTGATACATTTACAGAGTCGTCTGCCGAGATCTTTGTGTATGATACAGACAAGAACAGCACCACAACCCCCCAGACAGCATGTCGTGGGAGGCGGCTAACTGTGTGACATAGCATAATATCGGCAATGATTAGCTGGTTTGTTAAGAGCAGCATAGATGGCGCCTAACAGGCTGCAAGTCTATTTTGCTCTAGTGCTTGAATCTATTAAGATGGACTCGCACTGGCTAACTACCCCCTGCGGTACTTGTCCCAACCGAGCAGAGTAATAAGCTGCTTGAGCCTAGCCAGCTAAGCAGGAAATCCTCATCCCGGCTATATCCAGCTCACGCCAGAATGGGACCTGCACAGAGGCATCCACCCCTGCAAAAGTACAGGTCGACTAAGTCTCAGACTAAAACAGATCGCAGTAGTGGAGGCTGTGTACAACATTTCAAAGCGCTAGGTTATGATGAAGTTGAATAAAATAAGAGACATAAAACCAAACGAAAATGAACAGGTCAGATCAGGTCATCCCGTAACCAGTGAGTTCGTTGGGGCACACATGAAAACATCCTCACAAAACCACGCCACCCTTCTCTGTCAGCAACCGCTGCCTGTCCCTCTTCTGATCGGAGATTGGTCCATTCTTTTATGTTGTCCTCCCACCTCTTTTTCGGCCGGCCTCTTCATCGTCTGCCTTTCCGTGGAGGATCGTTTTTTGCAAGACCATTTGATCTCGATATGTGACCGTACCAAGTGAGTTTCCTTCTTTTGACAGTTGCCAAAAGTTCTTCAAAAGGCCCTATTGCTGTTGTAATTATATCTCGTATTTCTTAATTTGTAACTCGATATTTGTACGTGACGTTTAAAAGTATTCGGAAACATCTCTTCTCCAAGGCCTGTATCCTTCGCTGAAGGTCAGCTGTAACTGTCCATATCTCAAAAGCATAGAGGAATATTGACAGGACCAGTGTACGCATTAATCTGATTTTCGTGCTTAGTGCTAACCGTTTATCTTGCCAGATTTTGTTACGCCGTGCAAGCTCCGCTTGCTCCAGACTCCGCCGTTTTTTTCCCGGGTGCTTGATGCGGAGTCCCCTGCATCTCGTAGTCGCCCCCTAGTCGTCTTGTCCTTGACTTGCCGGGCTCGAGCGGGGTCGAGCGGCTCGAGGCGTGAGAGTGAGGATCAAAAGTAGCGCAGTTAATCCTTACTAAAAATAGCGCTAGCAAAATAAATTATGCCATCATCGACTACGATGGACGGCGGCCTTTGTTATTGCCTTTTGCAAGCGCCGCTATTGTCTGTGTTATTCTGGCCAACACCTCACTTTCTGATTCTTCATCACTGACAATTTATTGACACTGATGGAAGCTGCCAGCGATTTTAACTTCACTTAACGTAACTTATTTATAATAATATAGACGACTCTACAGAGTTTGTATACAACCAGTGTCTTGGTTGTACGAGTCCATCTTAATAAACACAAACTCTAGAGCTAAGTAGACCTGCAGCCAGTTAGGCGCCATCTATAGCTACAAACCACCTGGGGAAAGGTACAAATAACTTGGGTAGATTTTAAATTTGAATGTTGTCCAAGCAGCGGCCGCTTAGCCTACTCTTTTGGATGTACAACTGCCAAGGAAATTTTTACTGGACATTTCTTCTTCTTCTTCGTTATCCTCAGATCAAGGTTCCGGTTTCTCTTGCAAAGGACACCGTTGTTTGTAAGGCTGTCATCTCCATACAGCTTTTTTCTCATATCTGTCTCACGAGGCCAGTATTGTTCTCTCTTTTCCTGCATGAGCGTGCAGCTTTTCAGGATGTGTTCCACAGTCATGATATGCTCCCCACTTTTTATGTCAAACGTTGACTCAAGTATTCGTATTCGACTGAATAGGTATCGCGAACCAAATAAATTAAGAGGCGAGTCTGTTAGAGTCGGTTTGAGAACTGCTGTGACTAAAGTCGTATGAGAGACTCGACATAGATGGCATGACTATAGACAGAGATCATGCTTCTTTCAATCAAGTCTGTCTACCAAGTAACGACATTACAAATATTGATTAGCCTTGTAGTAGAGCGCACTCCTTTCACGGTAATGATACTGTTGTTGTTGTTCTTCGTCTTCGTACGCTGTCAGACGTTAACTTGAATTTGTTCGAAGAAAGCAGCGGTCATCCTGAGGCTGTCGACACTGCCATAGAGCTTGTCTAGTGTTGGCACTGGTAATGGCCACATGTGCTTTCTCTGGTCCTCGCTCGTATGTCGCACAATTTTGCAACAGATGTTCAGCGGTCATTTTTCCTGTCAGTAGCACCCATCTTCAGTTTATTGAATAGATGGTACCTCAGTCTGGTGTGGCCTGTGCAGAGTCTGAAGACAACCACCTGCTCTCTTCTGTTCAACTGGTAATCGGCATCGTTTTTTGTGTAGCCAGTATGTTCGGTTTCCCATTTGGTCAAGTATCTAGCTCTAATAAGCCGTTTTGACTCTTCGTATGTCATACTAGTATCTGGTTGTGGCAGTCTTGCACCTTCTTTTGCCAGTCTGTCTGCTTCCTCGTTGCCTTGGATGTTGCAGTGGGATGGAACTACCCTTTTTGGTGCGGACTGCTGGCATAGTTGACAGAGTACTGCTCTTAAATCATTAAGTTCAGCATTTTTCTGGCTTTTTAGTGCTGTGACTACGGCCAAGGCATCAGTAAACAGGACTATCTGGCTTTCATTGCTTTAGCCTGTCAGTATTGCTTCTACTGCAGCCTTCAATGCCTCTGCCTCCGCTCTGAAATGGCTATACTGTTGTTCCATTATCGATACTGGCACTCTTCAGTCGACCAGCATGTTAATAGATACAGTAATAAAAGGACAGGCAGTGGAAAAGTGAGCTGGCCATACTAGCACGCCCCGGGATGTTAGGTGAGCCACTGTAACCCACTACCAAAGAAAGTCGTAAAGCGTACCAAACTCAAGTAGGAGTTGCATTAGCAACAACAACCTCATAAACAAGCGTTGACTTCGTTGAATGAAGTCCACAACACTTTATGTCCGACAGAAAGGTCTGCTATAGAACTTACCTCTGCCTTTGATCTTGTAGTTAGAATACATAATATGAATGTGAAATGATCGATTTGATTTCTACCGATATTAGGGCAGCATTCAGACTGAAACATTCACTACCTGGAATCTCTTTGCGTACTCCGTATTGGATGGAGAAACATAGGTTTCTGACAAACATACACGACAATAGCCACTAATAACCACATATGGCCACTAATAGCCACAAATAGCTACCAATAACCACCAAAAACCCACTAATAACCACCAATAACTACATAGCCATCAATAACCACCAATATTTAGGTTGGCGAGAAAAAAAAATAAAAAACGGATAAGCTTGCGGATATCTTCTTTTTCTTCTTCTTCTTTTTCTTTTTTCTTCTTCTTCTTCTTCTTCTTCTTCTTAGTTCTCTTCTTCTTCTCCGTCTATCTCGTGCGCTTTTAA